>ML823825.1:106073-127557 GCA_009831015.1 Picea engelmannii
TGGTACACAATCTATTGGTACACAAACTAATAGTACTCAATCTACTGGTATGTCAAAAGAAGATTGAGAGAAGTTGGATAGAAGAGCAAGGAGTACAATTAGACTATGCCTGGAAGATTTGGTGTTACTAAATGTGTCGAGAGAATATACAACCAAGGAACTATGGGAAAAGTTGGGGAATTTGTATTAGTCAAAGTCCCTCGTAAAAAATGTGTTTCTTCGAAAGAAGTTGTATCATCTTAGGATAGAAGACGAAGACTCTGTGAGAGAGCATCTGAATGCCTTCAATACTCTGGTAAGTCAACTTGTTTATGTTAATAAAATGCTTGTAGAAGAAGATAAACGTATTAATTTGTTACATTATTTTCCAGACTCTTGGGACAATCTGGTTGTAGCAATTGGTAGTACCACATAATCTGCATTAAAGTATGATGATGTAGTTGCATCCTTTTTATTGGAAGAGATTGGGTGGAAAAACATGGATAGTCATAACACAAATGCTTTATTTGTAAGAGGTCATCCTCAAGATAGGAATACAAATAAGTCTTTGGGGGGGAGATCTAAATATAAAGGTAGATCTAAATCCCTATGAAAATGTTTGAGGAAATGTTGGAAATGTGGTAAATCTAGGTGTTAAAACATATTATAAATTTAAAATTTAAACTTTGAAATCTTTTCGGTTTTCTATACTTTAAAAATAAATCACAAAAAACTTAGGAAAATCGTTCTTCATTGAATAAATATGTGTTCATTAAATATTGACAGGGCGCTTCCAATATCATCCACTAAATATTTTTAGTCGACCGAATCAATGACTCCCGAGATTTCGGAGTTCTAAAGTTGCGTGAGTGTTAAAACAAAATCAAACTACAAAGTCACTTCAGGACTTCACGATTCGGGAGTTTCAAACTCAGGATGTTTAAAGATAAAACCAAAACCCGAAGTTACAAAGCTTCGGAGTCCCGGAGACAGTTTCCCGCGAAAATATCTTAAATAAGATCGGTTGATGAGTCACAGGCCACCTGTCAAAAACTTTATTTTGGATTACACGTGGCACTCTTTTTAGGCATTTTTGTCAAATCATTCACATGTTTTTAGATGATACATGTCACTCAACTTTTCATGACACATCATCATTGCCACATCACTCTAGGAGATTGTCCTTCGGAAGATAAATCAAAGAACATATTCCAAAACGCTAGAGTGTCGGAGCACCGAAATACCGAAGCACTTGTGATCATGATAAATAAAACACTTAAAACACTTAATAAATTAAAATAGGTTTAACTAGCCGTGATTAACGATAAGTAATCACTCTGTGGATTCATCCTTCGAGAGGTATCTCTTGTATTTCATTCAAAACCCCCGAATGTCGAATTGCCGAAGTACTCACTGCACATACATGCTCATGAACTCCTGGAGCTCTGGAGTTCCAGAGTCCCGAAGTACTTAAAAAAGGTTTGATTATTTTCTCCGTGAATTCGGCCTTCGGGAGATATACACCGCGTTTCCTTCTAAACTCCCCAATGTCGAAGTTCCGAAGTAATTAAAACTAAAAGCGACTTTAAACCATGATTAATTAAAACAAAAAGTATTTAATAATTGATTAACTACTTTGTGAATTTGGTCTTCGGAAGATATCCATTTTTTTGCATTCAAAACCCTTGAATATTGAACCGTCGAAGTATGTTATCTTAATTACATCCATTAATAATACACCCAACTGGCTAGGGTTAAAGATTGGTATAAGTTTTCCAACTCCTAGGTAATAAATTTGACAAATTTTGGAATGATTACTCTGTCAGTAGGTTAATACAAAAATAGCTAGACATTATTTTTTTCTGTAAATAAAGGCATTTCAAATTTCAAATCATTTCGCCATTAACATCTTTTTGGCGCCGTTGCAGGGGATGGAGAAACGAAACTATTTTTCCCTGGGAATACGAAAAAGTTAAGTTTCAATTTTTGATGGTGAACAAGAATTGAAAACAAGGATAAGGATCATTTTCATTAATCACATGACGAATCCATTTTAGAAAAACTGACATTCAGACAAAAGAATACCAGAAAAAAATCCAGACGATAAGTAGACTACGCCAGTTTCAGATCCCAAAAAACTACTGAAAACCAAAGGATAATCTAAAGAAAATGTCTGCATCAACAGGTAAGATCTATCATCCTAAGGTTACTCAAGTTAATTTTAAGATTCCAATAGAAGAAGTAAGTTTACTTAGTTCTAAATAAAAAATCGAAAACCTCATTATGGAGAAGCTTCAACTAGTAATCCTGAAGTTAAGCTAGAAAATCTGGAAGAGGTAATTCCCAAAGTAAAAATGTATTATCTAAAGGAAGAAAATATCTAGAATACCCCTATCTCTTTGATAGACACTTTTACATGTGAGACTAAATAATTTTCCTCAATTCCTAATATTGTTTATACGCAACCGATTCTTAGTCTTCATGAAGTAAAAATTTATGTTTCTAAAAACCTTGAGGATCTCCTTTTATACTTAGGTTCGTCGCCAACTTCCCCCATTTATCCATCTAGCTGATCTGAAAGGCCAAGCTCAAGTTCTCATTTCCCAACTTATTTTGATTTTACATCTCTCTCACGAGATCCATCACCTTTTGATTATCTAAGCGAACTATGATCTCACCTTCCTGAAGAAATTAATGTTGGATTACTGAGAGGGGGGTGAACCATAAAATGCAAGTGTTATATCAATGTAGCATTGTCTTCCAATAGTTGCAGAGTAAATAAACAATGAACAAATGAGAAATCATACACATACACAGTACACCAATGTTTTTACATGGAAACCCAAAGCGGGAGAAAACCACATAATGTTTTTTCTTATATGTCTTTAAGAATTACATTCATTGGAAGCAACAACTTCCTTTGTTTTCTAGCTGCAACTGGAAGGAGGCTTCAACCCACTAGTTTCTCAGGCTACAACTTGAAGGAAGCTCCAACTCCCCAATTCACTGGCTACAACTAGAAGGAGGCTACAACCCCCTATGTTCTCTGGCTACAACCAGAAGGTGGCTAAAACATGTCCTTGCCCCGTCCAACCTCCCTGAAATATAAGTGCCAAATGTAGAAATTGAATATGTCACTATCACAACCTGTTCTGTCAAATATGTCACTGAGAAACATGTCACTGTATACTCATCAACCAATTTGATCTAACCACATATACCTCAAACACTACACCACAAGTCTGTACCTCAAACCATGTGCTAGAACCTCACTATTATACAACCTCTATCTGTACCAATAACTTCAACAACATACCTCAACCAAAATCCCTGAGCCATGGACCAATACTAAACTTCAATAGATCTGCTTCATATCAACTCTATAGCAAGCCATAAACTCCCAAGAGGGAATCCAACATATTTACAAGGCAAACCCTCAACTTGATTCATAAATTCAACACTACACATATGAAAACCATGCCTTTTTTCTTCTTGTAGCATTCTATTGCCGCGGTTTTAATGCCGCGGTTTTTCTGCCACACTTTCCCTATTGCACTTTTCCTGCCGCACTTTTCTTGCTGCAATTTTTCTGCTGCACTTTTTCTGCCGCGATTTTTCTGCCACACTTTTTTTGCTGCATTTTTTCTGCCGCAGTTTTCCTACCACACTTTTTCTGTTGCGCCTTTTCTGCCGCACTTTTTCTGCTACATTTTTCCTACCACACTTTTCCCGCCGCACTTTTCCTGCCGCACCTTTTCTGCCACACTTTCCTGCCGCACTTTTCCTGATGCACTTTTTCTCTATCAATAATACTTGCCAAAATAACCTTTCACAAAAATAGATATTCAATGATATTCAAGAGGTGATCAAGTGTGATTTGAATGAGAGGCATTTGCCTCTTATTTATACTTTTATGTAGCTTCCTCAAGGGGTTACGTTTTAATCATCTTAACCCACTTTCCTTATTTTAGGCCTAACCCACTTCTAACCACTTGTCCACTTAGTAATTTCTCCATTAAATTTATTATTTAAATAATTTCTTTTGTATCTGATTTGACTTATAGTACACTCATCACTTCCCTTTATTATGTACCTTCTAAAATATCTTAAACCACTTTCCTTATTTTAGGGCTAACCCACTTCTAACCACTTGTCCACTTAGTAATTTCTCCATTAACTTTATTATTTAAATAATTNACTTAGTAATTTCTCCACTAACTTTATTATTTAAATAATTTATTTTGTATCCACTTTGACTTATAGTACACTCATCACTTCACTTTATTATTTAAATAATTTCTTCTTTGCAACCACTTTGACTACTTTGACCTTTTGGGGCTCCTAGATGACTCATGAGGGTTCTCCAACTTCTCATGGCTATAGCTTTCTAACCGTGAGGAGTTATGTGATGTTCCACATACCAACGGAAATGGAATGACATGTACTATCCATCTAGAATAGTCTTACCTGCAAATATATCAAAACTGATACCATTATCCATCAAACAAACTTGGGTCCATTACTGAAACCTTTGTGCTACCAGACTTTCTTCAAGGGTTGACATCAATGACAACCAACCCAATTAACAAAAAACTCCCCCTTTAGCATTGATGGCAACACTCTGATGCAATATTGAAGTCATATCACTCATGCTCCCCATGTGACCATCGCTCCCCCTGGAACCATGCCTCTGTGCTTTTTCTCCAAGCATTTACCTTTTCATATGATAAATATCTCCCCCTTTGTCATCAATGGAAAATGTATCTTTCCATCCGGGGATGCTCCCCCTGACTAAAATCTACCCGAAACTAATCTCCCAACCTGAACTGTCCTCTTTATGGTGTTTCCTTGTTTAAATCTAAGACATATAAGATAAGCATTCAAAATCATTCATTTTGGAGTAGAAATTACTCTGAGTCTCTAGCGAAGATACTCAAAGGCTTCTCGTGGAAGCAGTTTTGTAATTATGTCTGCCACTTGTTCTTTTGTGCTCACATATTCAACTCTGGTGTTCTTCTCTGCAACCTATTCCCGTAGAAAGTGATACTTTATTGGAATGTTCTTCGTCTTGGAGTGCATCACCGGGTTCTTTGAGATAATGATGGTGCTTGTATTATCACAATAGATTGGAATGGGATCATCATACTCAACCCGTATATCTGTCAGAGTTTGTTTCATCCATAGAACCTGTGTACAACATGTTGCTACTGCAATATACTCTGCCTCGGATGTAGATAAAGATATTGATGATTGTTTCTTTCTTAGACAAGAGACTAAACACTCACCCAAGTAGAACGTTGCTCCACTGGTGCTTCGTCGATCATGAATGCAACCTGCCCATTCTGCATCTGTGTAGGCAATAAGTGATAGATCGTTTCCTTTTGGATACAATAATCCAAAATCTTATGTTCCTTTGAGATATCTGAAAATCCTTTTCACTGCTAAGTCATTTGATTCATTTGGTGCTGCTTGAAATCATGCCACCTGTCCAACTTCCTTCATTACATCTGGTCTAGATGTTTTCACATGTAGTAAGATACCAATCATTGACCTGTATTGCCTCTGGTCTGTAGACTTTGAATAATCATCTTTGCTCAACTTGCAACTGGTTTGCATAGGAGTGGTAACTGCATTGCAATCTTCCATTCTGAACTTCTTTAGCATTTCTACGATATACTTAGTTTGAGAAATAAAAATTATTTGGTTTCTTTGACATATTTGAAGACTCAGAAAGAAGGATAGTTCTTCGGGTAATGAAATTTCAAATTCATTTTGCATATCCTTTGAAAATTGTTGGCTTAACTTGTCATCATTACTTCCAAAAATAATATTATCAACATAAACTTCAATCAATAAAATACTATTTTGAGTTACCTTGATGTAGAGGTTGTTGTTTGCACTTCCTTTTCTGAAACCTGTATGTTGTATATATTTATCCAGTCTAGAGTACCATGCTCTAGGAGATTGTTTTAGACCATACAAGCCTTCTTCAATTTACACACATAATCTACATTCCCAGACAACTGAAATCCTTCTGGTTGTTCGATGTAGACTTCTTCTTCAAGTTCCTCATTCATAAAAGTTGATTTCACGTCCATCTGATACACTTTAATATTCTTGGAGCATGCATAAGCTAAAAGCAATCATATTGCTTCCATTCTAGCAACTGGGGAAAATGTCTCTTCAAAGTCGATTCCTTCAACATGTGTGTATCCTTTACATACCAATCTAGCTTTGTTCCTTGTAACCTATCCATCTTCATTTAATTTATTTCTGAAAACCCACTTTGTGCCAATCACATTCTTATTCTTTGGTCTTTTAACCAATTCCCAAGTGTCATTCTTCTCTATTTGATCTAATTCTTCATCCATGGCCTTATTCCATAATTCATCCTTGCTGGCCTCTTCAAAATTGTTTGGTTCAATCGTAGATAAGAGTGCTAGGTGTGTTTGTTCTGGTGAACATATTCTTCTTCTAGTCTCAACTCTTGCATCCTTGTTTCCGATAATCTGATCTGAAGGATGATTCTTCTATACTTGTTTACTAGGTGTCTTTGGAGGCACTTGCTGAACTCGCTTTTCTACTTCTTTCTGATCCTCTTCATCTTCCCCTTCTACTTCTTCTTCATCTTTTGCTTCTTCTTCGTAAAGATGTTCCATTGATTCATTTTCTTCTTCCTTTAATTCTCGTCCACCTGTTTCATCAATTATTACATTGATGCTTTCCAAAACTTTGTTCAACCTCAGATTGTAACACTTGTATGTTTTCCTTGTACTTGAGTAACCAACAAGTACTCCTTTGTCCACATGAGAGTCAAACTTTCTCATTTTGTCATCTTCTCTTTTGATGTAGCATTTGCTTCCAAATACTCTAAAGTGCTTCACATTTTCTAGTCTTCCTTTCCATAGCTCATAGGGAGTTTTGTCATTATTGTTTCTGGGCATTACTCTGTTTTGAATGTGAAATGTTGTATGCACTACATGTGTCCAAAAAATATCTGTCAATTTGGAATCCATTAGCATTGTTTGAGCCATTTCGTGTACTGTCATGTTCTTTCTTTCAACAACTCCATTATGTTGAGGTGTCCTAGCAACGAATAATTTCATTTTTATTCCATGCCTGCTATAATAGTCCATAAATTACTTTGAAGTGAACTCTATTCCATTATCATATCTAAAACATTTGATTTTTGAATCCATTTCATTTTCAACCATCTCCTTGTAGACCTTGAAGTTTTCAAAAGCTTCTGACTTATTCTTGACAAAACAAACTGCAATCATTCTTGTATAATCATCAACTAATAACATAAAGTATTTCTCACCTTTTAAACCCTTTGTTTTAGTTGGTCCAACTAGATCAGTATGCACAATTTTCAATGGTCTTGTCATTGAATATTCCTTTGATTTGAACCTGGTCTTTGTTTGCTTTCCTTGTTGACAATGCTTGCATAAAGTGTTGGTTGGTTTCATGATCTGGGGCATTTCTCTAACTAATTCCTTTTTATTGACTTTGAAAAGGTTATCAAAGTGTATATGACCCATTATTTCATCCCATAGCCAACTTTCATCTTCCTTTCCTAGACAACACTTTTCATTTCCAATTTCACTTAATACATATATGTTGCTTGAAGTTCTTGCAGTTGTTGCAATCAATTTTTCCGAACCTTATTTTCTTATTTCACACTTCTGTGAATCAAAAGTAATTTTATGACCTTGGTCACACATTTGAATTACACTTAGAAGATTATGTTTCATATCTTCTACTAGTAGAACATTTTTTTCCTTGGTATTCTTGTTTCCAATTATGTGCCTTTTCCAATGATTTTAGCTGAATCATCATTTCCGAAGGAGACTGATCCATCTCTTTCCTTTCTTAATGTAAGAGATCTGTCTTTATCACTTGTCATGTGTTTTGAACACTCACTATCAACATACCAACCACGTTTCTTCTACTTATCTTGTAGAGCGAGTGTGCATTCTTCATTGATATACTGATTCTGCTTTCTTATCCATGCTCTCTTATGAGGTTCTTGTCTGTGACTGTTGTTATCCTATTGTGGTTCTCTAGAAGGGACTGTCATTCTACAATCTTTGGCCACGTGTCCAAAGTTGTTGCACTTGTAGCATTCCACTTTAGTGATCAATGATTCAAACATGTTGTAGCTTCTTCTCTTTGTTTCAATAGGCCTTCTTGGATAACCATTTTGTGTACAACTTTCAAATTTGTGTATGTTCCTCCTATTAGCTCTGCAATTTACAATTTTATGTCCAAAATTATTGCATGCATAACATAAACCAAAAAATATAGTTTGATATCTGGGAGTTGAAGATATTCTGAAAGGAGTCACTTTTATGAATCCTTCTTCTTCCTGAGGCTTGTCTGTTTCTGTCGGTCGTTGATTCTAAAATCTGAATCTTCTTGGTGGAGGAGTGTCCATGTAATCTTCCTTGTAGGTCTTCCTATTCTCTTTGATTGTTTCTGCATAAGTTTTTGGGTACGTTTCTTGTTTTGTTGCTTTGGAGCTTGATCCCTTTTCTGTCTGATTGTATCCAAGTCCGTACTTGTCATGATTAGGCCTTTGACTTCTGATAATGTCATCCAAAACTTTTGAGTTGTTCTGCATATTTTTATTTTAAATATCCTTTCTCAATGTGACAATCTTTGCTTCCAAATTTCCAATGATTCTGTCTCTTTCTTTTAGATGTTCTGTGATTGCTTCTTCAATTCTTTTATCTTCTTTTATTTGAACCTTCAATTTCATGATCATTTGTTCTAGTTCCTGAGTGTCTTCTTTCTTGTCCAGTTATACTTGTAGCTTCTTGTTTTTCTTCTTTTCTCTTCTTATAACTTCTATGGAACACAACAATTCTTATCGGTAGTCAACTTTTGCCTCCTCATATTCTTCTTCGATGTCTTCTTTATCAGAGTCTTCTACTTCCATGAATATAACTCTTTTTGTCTCACTGTCACTGACTTCATCTTCATCTGATGAGGAGATGTCTTCTTTGGTGCATAAGATTTTCTTGAAAGCTTTCCTTTTTGTTCTTTTGCCTTTATATGTTTGTTTTCTATTTGAGTAATCTTCACCATTCCTCTTATTTTTCTTATGAGTACATTTGTTAGCAAAATGACCAATACCATCACAATTAAAACAAATCAATGGAATCTTACCTTTATATCTGTCGTTGGTTCCCTTGTTCAATATTCTGACAAAGTTGGCCACTTCTTCTTCATCATCTTTTGAGAAGTCACTGTTGCTGCTATGTTCCTTTTTCTTTCCATTTTGGATGCTTTGAAAACTGCTTCTTTTCTATCTGGATTTTCTTGTTCAGTTTTCATTTCATATGCTGTGAAGATTTCATGTAGTTCATCCATGCTTATTGATTCTAGATATGCTCTTTCTTCTAGTGCTGATATCTTAGGATTAAATCTCATAGGAAGAGATCTTATTACCTTTTGAACAATTACAAATTCTTCAATTTCTTCTCCCAATCCTATGATTGCATTCACTGTTTCATCGACTCGTAAGCAGTAAGCTGAAATATTCTCATCTTCCTTCATCTTTATTTGTTCAAATTGATCTATGTAAGTTTGAAGCTTTGTTGCTTTGACTTTTAAATCTCCTTCATAAATATTTTGAAGTTTGTCCTAAATCTCTTTAGTGGATTTACAATGTACAACTTTGGTATATATCGATTCACCAAGACCATTCAGAAGTGCATTTGTGGCTTTGGAATTATTTTGACTGATTTTCATTGCTTTTTCACTTGTTGGCAGAACTGCTAGTTCTTTGTATCCATTTACTACTGATTGTCAAATTTCAAATCCCTGGGCCTGTATATATGTTTTCATCTTTCTGATCCAGAATGCATACTTATGTCCATCAAACCGTGGTATTTTGTTTTTATACATGTTGTTGCTCTCCATGATCTACCTTTCAGTGGTTAAACTGATTTATGAAGGAACCTACTCTGATACCAATTATTGGATTACTGAGAGGGGGGTGAATCAATAATAGAGCAATTTAATCCTTTTTAACCATAAAATGCAAGTGTATATCAATGTAGCATTATCTTCCAATAGTTGCAGAGTAAATAAACAATGAACAAATGAGCAATCATACACATACACTGTACACCATTGTTTTTATGTGGAAACCCAAAGCAAGAGAAAACCACATAATGCTTTTTCTTATATGTCTTTAAGAATTACATTCATTGGAAGCACCAACTTCCTTTGTTTTCCAGCTGCAAATGGAAGGAGGCTCCAACCCCCTTGTTTCTCAAGCTACAACCTAAAGGAATCTCCAACTCCCCAATTCTCTGGATACAACCAGAAGGAGGCTACAACCCCTTATATTCTTCGGCTACAATCAGAAGGTGGCTACAACCACATGTCCTTGCCCTGTCCAACCGCCCTGAAATATAAGTGCCAAATGTAGAAACTAAATATGTCACTATCATAACATGTTCTGACAAATATGTCACTGAGAAACCTGTCACTGTATACTCATCAACCAATCTGATCCAATCACATATACCTCAAACACTATACCAAAAGTATGTACCTCAAACCATGTCCTAGAACCTCACTATTATACAACATCTATCTGTACCAATAACTTCAGCAACATACCTCAGCCAAAATCCCTCAGTCATGAACCAATACTAAACTTTAGTAGATCTACCTCAGATCAACTCTACAACAAACCATAAACTCCCAAGAGGGAATCCAACATATTTACAAGGCAAACCCTCAACTTGATTCATAAATTCAACACTACACATATGAAAACCATACCTTTTTTTCTTCTTGTAGCGTTCTATTGCCGAGGTTTTGTTGCCGCGATTTTTCTGCCATAGTTTTTTTGTCGCACTTTTCCTGCCGCACTTTTCCTGCTGCAACTTTTCTGCCACACTTTTTCTACCGCAGTTTTCCTGCTGCCTATTTTTTTGCCGCACCTTTTCTGCCGTAGTTTTTCTGTCGCAGTTTTCCTGCCACACTTTTCCTGTCGCACTTTTCCTGTCGCACTTTTCCTACCGCACTTTTTCTGTTGCAACTTTTCTACTGCACCTTTTTTGCTGCACTCTTTCTGCCGCACCTTTTCCGCCGCACTTTTCCTTCCACACTTTTTCTCCGGAATTTTTCTCCATCAATAATACTTGCCCAAATAACCTTTCAGAAAAATAGATATTCAATGATATTCAATAGGTGCTCAAGTGTGATTTGAATGAGAGACATTTGCCTCTTATTTATACTTTTATGTAGCTTCCTCAAGGGGTTACCTTTTAATCATCTTAACCCACTTTACTTATTTTAGGGCTAACCCACTTCTAACCACTTGTCCACTTAGTAATTTCCCCATTAACTTTATTATTTAAATAATTTCTTTTGTATCCACTTTGAATTATAGTACACTCATCACTTCACTTTATTATTTACCTTCTAAAATCTCTTAAACCACTTTCCTTATTTTAGGGCTAACCCACTTCTAACCACTTGTCCACTTAGTAATTTCTCCATTAACTTTATCATTTAAATAATTTCTTTTGTATCCACTTTGACTTATAGTACACTCATCACTTCACTTTATTATTTAAATAATTTCTTCTTTGCAACCACTTTGACTACTTTGACCTTTTGGGTTTCCTAGATGACTCATGAGGGTTCTCCAACTTCACATGGCCATAGCTCTCTAACCGTGAGGAGTTATGTGACATTCCACATACCAACGAAAATGACATGACATGTACTATCCATCTAGAATAGTCTTACCTGCAAATATATCAAAACTCATACCATTATCCATCAAACAAACTTGGGTCCATTACCCAAACCTTTGTGCTACCAGAATTCACTACTGGACTTTCTTCAAGGGTTGATATCAATGACAACCAACCCAATTAATCAACAATTAAACATTTAGTACATCAGTCTTTTGAAATATTTGATAATTTGCGGTATATCCCTGGTATCTCTTCCCCTAGTATCTCTTCTCCTAAAATTTCAATGGCTAGTGTTGGAGGTGTCGGAGGTGGTGGGGTTGGTGGAAATATAAATCCACCACTACCTCCTCCGAGGATTTTTTCCAAAGTTGCTACTAGATATGATCCCTTATCCCTTCCTGTTGTTCTACATGATCTACCTGATAATTATATGAAGAGTCTACCTAAATTTATGGGAGAGGGGGATTTAACAGCCATAGAGCATATAGAAGTTTTTGATCAATTTGTTGATATTCTCGGTATTGAACATGAAGGTGTTTACATGAGACTGTTAGTATAGACTTTTGAGGGGCATGTTGGAACTTGGTTTAGAGGACTTCCTATGAATTCTATACCATCATATGATGATTTAGAGACTTCTTTCTTAAGACAACGGGGTGAGAAAAATGATCATTTATATTACTTAACTGAATTCAGAGATCTAAGGAAGAAAACATATGAAACTGTTTCAGAATTTATACAAAGATTCAATAAATTGTATAGAAAAATCCCAATTGAAGTAAAACCTTCCCAACCAGCTGCTAAAGTTACTTTTGCAGGGGCTTTTGATTTTGATTTCGCTTTAATTTTAAGGGAAAGAAGAGCCACAACTTTAGTTGGAATGCAAGATGATGCTATTGAAATTGAATCAAATATGATGGCATCAGGAAAACTAAAAACAAAAATTGAGATGGGAATAAGAACTTAGAAGGTTTAGAGAACAAGCATGACCCTCTAGTTTTGGGAAAAACACACAAGAAGAAAAGATGGATGAAATGACTAAGATCATAAAGGATTTATCAAAAAAAAATTCCAGGATGAAAATTGTGAAAGCCAAACCTGAACCATATGTTAGAAATCAAAACCAATTCAGGAGAAACCCTAATGCAAACTCTCAAATTCAACAGAGGAAAATTAAGAATGAGGATCAAAAGATTCAAGCTCCTTTTAAAACATAAAATCTCATACAAGGAGATGATGTTCAAGATTATGATGAATTAGATGAGGATATAAACAATCTCAGTGATGATGATGTTGAACCTCATTTAATTAAACAAGATTATGAAAAATCTTTAGATATTGGATCTTTATTTGATGATTACCAAAATATCAATAACTTGGGAGACTCTACAACTCAATATAAATATCTTGTTGATTCAATAATGGCTGAGCTCCAAAATAAATATGATATGATTCCAAGAGAAAATACTTCCACCACCAATCCACCAAAAAAGATCTTGTCATAGAATAAATCAAATGAAGCAGTGGTTTTAAAATCACCTACTGAAGTACAAGCTGCCCAAACAAAGAAAGTTGAAACTAGAGCAATGAAAACTAAAAAGATGGAGAACAAATAAGTTGAAGTTCAGACCAAAGAATTAGAAAAGTTAGTTGGTATCTTCAATATTGAGAACGAATTGAATAAGATTAAAATTCCAGTTCCTCTGGTTGAACTTGCCAGAAATCCGGTTTACAAGAAGCATATTTCAAAGGTAATAAATTTTTCAGATGCAGAATGCCAAGCTAATGTTATTAACTTGCAAGATGAGAAACCAATGATTGTGTTTGGACCACATATTGAAAACGATAAAGACTCAGTTGCTCCATTCAATATCACTCTTACTGTGCATGACCATTTGTTACACAACTACATGTTAGATTCAGGTGCTTCACATAATTTGATGCCAAAAATAATAATGGAAAAATTGGGCTTACAAATTACTATACCTTATCAAGATTTATACTCTTTTGACTTTAGAAAGGTTAAACGTCTGGGTATGATTAAATATTTAATTATAAATATAGCTCAAATTCCAGTAAAAAGTATTCTTAGGGATGTGGTAGTAGTTGATGTTCCTAGAAAATATGACATGCTTTTATCAAGATCTTGGGGTGCAAAGTTAGGAGGATTAGTTTAGTTGGACATAACATATGCTACCATTCTGATTTTTTATGGACAGTTTACTATATTGTACATAGAAACTAGACTGGCCTATACAGTAAGTGATCCTCAAAACCCTAATAATTATTCAGTCTATGTTGTTGATCAAGATTTAGGAAATTGTATTTTATCCATAGATGATGATTATCAAGAATGTATAGAAAAATAAAATATAAAAATAGAACATCCAAAGAAAAATGTAAATATTAGAGATGGGATGTGGAAAATGTTCTTTGATGGTGCTTCATCTTGGGAAGGAGCAGGAGCTGGAGTATTATTTGTGGCACCCAGTGATGATTATTACATCCCTTTTTCTTATAGATTGCAATGGTACATTGATTACACAAATAATGTATGTGAATACGAAGCTTTAGTTTTAGGATTAGAAGCTGCTAGAAAGTTAAAAATTCAAAATTTGATCGTTTATGGTGATGTTGAACTTATTGTAAAAAAAATAAAACATAAATATCAAGCTAAGCATCCAAGAATGAGGTCTTATAGAAATTGTACATGGGATCTCATAGAAAATGTTTTCTTATCTTTCAACATTCATGCCATTCCCAGATTGCATAATCAACAAGCACACTCTTTAGTTCAAGCTGTAGCAAACGTCATACCACCTATTGTTCTGAAATTGAAGTATCACATTGACATGAGACATAAACCTTCAATTCCAAATAATGTTCATTATTGGCAAATTTTCGAAGATATTAACAAATCAAACAATTTCAGGAAATGATAGATGAATTTTCTGAGATACACATAGATCAGGAAAATCAAAATGATACAATGTGGATTATGCAAGAAGGATAAAATCCAGAGAAGTTCAAAGATAGAATTTCAAATCACAGAATGCTCTTTCTCAAGAATAATCAAATTCCCAAGGGTCTTGTTCTGTTAGAAAGACTATTCGACCAAAATGATATACCTTTAAAATCTACTTTGCAGCCTCAACCTGAAGAGGTTGAAGATTGTAATGTGGGATCAAATGAAAATCCAAAAATGGTAAAATTGTCTAAATATCTTCCAACTTAGCTAAAGAGTAAATATGCTGAATTACTCAAAGAATAAAGATGTTTTTTCATGGACCTATGAAGACTTAAAAACTTATGATACTTTTGTTATCGAGCATTAGATTCCATTAAAACCAGGAATTAAGACTTTTGAACAAAATCTTAGACAAATAAATCCAATTCTTTTGCCGATAATAGAAAGGGAGTTCAAAAAGCTTCTTGATGCAAAAATCATTGTACCTCTCAGACACTCTGAATGGGTAGCGAATTTGGTCCCTTTTAGGAAGAAGAATGGAGAGATAAGATTATGTGTCGATTTTAGAAACTTGAATCAGTCTTTCTTTAAAAGACAATAACCCCCTCCCTAAAATGGATCATATTATAGAAAAGGTGGTTGGGGCAAATAGGATTTCTATGATTGACATATTTTTGGGATAAAACCAAATTTTTTTCCATGAAAATGATAGAGAAAAAAATGTGTTTACTACTCCATGGGTAACCTTTATGCATGACAAAATTCCTTTTGGATTGATGAATGCAGGAGAAACTTTTCAAAGAGCAATGGATATAACGTTTGTTGGAAAAAAAATGTTGTTATTTATCTAGATGATCTAACAGTCCTTTCTAACTCTGATACATAACACTTGGTACATCTCAGACAAACATTCGACAAGTGCAGAAAATTTGGTTTGTCCTTAAACCCTAAGAAATCACATTTTTCCATGCAAGAAGGTAATATCTTAGGGTATATTGTATTGAAATATGGAATCAAAGTAGATCCTAAAAGAGTTGAAGCTATTGATCTAATAAATATTCCTAGAAAAAAAAAAGATTCAATAATTTTTAGGAAGAATTAATTTCTTAAGGAGATTTATTCCCAATTTTGTTGAAATTATCAAATTAATCACATATATGTTGAAGAAGGATAATGAGGTGAAATGGACATCGGAAGCTAAAGCATCCTTCCAACGAGTCAATAAAGATATTGGAGAAGCACCGGTACTGGTAAGTCTTGATTATACAAAGGAATTTTTAATCTTCTCCTCTGCATCTTAATATACTATTGCAGCAGTGCTCCTTCAGAAAAATGAAGAAGGAATCAAACAACCTATTGCCTTTTCCAGTAAAATCCTCAGAGATGCAAAGTTAAAATATGACATTCTAGAGAAACAAGCTTATGCTATGGTAAAGGCACTTAAAACTTTACGTACATATGTTCTACATTAAAAAATAATCGCACATGTACCGACTAGCACAATTAAAGATATCTCGATTCAACCAGACAGTGATGGAAGAAGAGGAAAATGGTTGGTTGAAATTCAAGAATACTATTTAGAAATTAAAATTAACCAACCAAAAAAGTAAAAGGAAAAGGTATGGAAAAATTACCGGCTGAATCAAATTTCAGATATCTAGGAATAAATCATCTTGAGTCTCACAATTCTCTCCCAGACATCGAAGAAATTGATGATCAAACGCCAACAACTCAGATTGATGATAAATTTTATTCCTCATCTTGTTACAATAATATCATCTCATATATTCTTACTCTTCAATTTCCTATTGATATTACTCCTTCCAAGGAAAGAACCTTGAAGTTACAAGCAATTAAATATTGCATTATCAACGCTAAGTTATACTGGAAGGATTCCTTGGGTTTCTTGTTATGTTGTCTTACAAAGTCTGAACTAGAAGGTGTCATTGATGAGTTTCATTAGGGAGTGTGTGGAGGACATCACACATGGAGAGAAACAACTCATAAAATTTTAAGGGCAAGCTATTATTGGCCAAAATTATTCACTGATGTAAATGCAAGGGTCAAAGCTTGCAATTCATGTCAATTGTTTGTTGGAAAACAAAATCTTCCCGCCTTACCTTTAATTCCAGTCAAAGCTGAAGATCCTTTCCAACAATTGGGGTTAGATTTTATCGGAGAGATTCATCCACAATCAAGTTCCCAACACAGATGGATTTTAATTGCTACTGACTGTTTTACCAAATGGGTTGAACCTATTCCAACTCGAAATGCTACAGATTCAGTAGTGATAATTGTTTTGGAAGAGAACGTCCTTGCAAGATTTGGTTGTCCGAGTAAAATAGTAACAGATAATGCAAAATCTTTCAAATATATTATGATGATAAATTTTTGTCAAAAATGCAATATCATTTTGGGTCATTCTACAACTTACTATCCTAAGGGAAATGGGCTGGCATAATCGTCTAATAAGAGTTTAATGACGATAATTAAGAAATTTTTGACAGAAAATAAGAAAGATTGGCATATACATTTAAAATATGCTTTATGGGCAAACAAAATCGGCACTGAGAAATATGTAGGATGTAAATGAAGAACCAAATGATCTAACAAGAAGCATCTCCAGTCACCAGAAGACCCTCATTGGCTCTTTTCGACCCAAGGATATTCAAGTAATGTATAAATTATCTTCTAAACCCAAATATACCTACAATTCATCATTTATATTGAAGTTTGAGGATGAGAAATGCACTAAATATGATAGAACCTTCTATGATATAGTGAAAACCTGGTGGGGTAATCCAAGTAAGTTCAAATATGATACCCATGGTGTGTATTCTACAACATCATGTGATGCTCATATCATGTACATTGCCATGATGCTTTGTAGAATGTTCGGTAGGAAAAATCTTGCGCATTTTTCTATAGAATGGGTTCCCATAATCCAGGAGGTTGTTGAGGGTTACACTTTTGATTGGGGAAAAATGTTATTAGACAACTTAGCCAAGGAAATTATAGAGTACAATATGTTGAAATTTAAAGGAGAACATTCCCCCTTTTATATGTTTGCATTCATTATGGATGCAATCTGTTTCAGGACCCCATTTCCTCTCATGAATTGGAGTTGGACTCCGACTAGCACCAAGCCCATACATTTTTATCACTCTAAGTTATGGGAGGAAAATTCAAAGGGGTTCTTCTATGAATTTTTTTATAATGTAGTAATTCCAATTCATGTAGCTATCTATGGAAAACCTCTCCCCATAATTTCAGAACAGATTATTGGAAATTTGGGTGCTATTGTAGATTGGTATGTTAAGGAAAACTTTTCTTATATCAGAGTGTTTGGCTATTATATATCTCCTCATGCTCTCCCCAGATTCCTACCTGAAGGAATGGTTTGCAGAGAAGTAGCTTATCAAACAGTTTCAGTAGGAATAATCAAAGAATCGAAGGCGACATAGAAAAGAGTGTGGCCAACCTTTCATATACAGGTTTGTGTGTTTTCATTATCTGATTTTGGACACGCTAAGGTCGAGGCTTCAGCCTTAGAAGATATCAAATTGGTTGACATTGAGTATAAAAGGAATGATCCTCATAGGGTGGTTGAAAATCATTTATCTCAATTCAATATGAAAATATATATACATGAATATTCCCCCTATGATGACTTTTTAGAGGAGTAATATCATATGATGAAGTTGAAAGCATATTTCAAAATTTTCCTCGATATCAACAAGCAAGCTTCCTTAGTTTTCAGAAGAACAGAAGGAACAATTTTCTCAAGGTCTTGCAGGGAGAACAAAAACTTAATCCAACTTCATAGGTGACAGAATTGATAGAGCCCAAGCAACACAGCTTTCCTGAGGACAAGGCTAAGGAAGTGGAGAAGAGCACATATACATTATCCAAAGATGCAATAATATCAGTACCAGGTAAAGATGAGAAAAAATTATTAGCATCATTTGAGGCTTTCATGAAGCACATGCATACTTTTCCTTTTTCATTGCCAAACACTGAAACTCCAGTGAAATATGCCACAAATCTAGAAGGATCTACAACACTCAGTTCTCCCATACCATCATTAACTCCTATAGAAACAAGTTATGAGTTACATGGTTAAGAGGTTATTAATATATATGACCTCACACCTATTCAACCTGAATAAATTCCTTCATCAAAATTATTTTTCAACAAGAAAAGGAAGGCTATCATAAGAAGGGAAGCTCGACAGAAGGAAGGATTAATTACCAAAAAGCATAAAATGATATATGATGGACATGGACAGAGTGACCCTGAATTTGCAAAAGAAGTTACAGAATCATTAGGAGCCTTTGCAACTGTCAACCGGTGGATAGTGGATAATCTCACAAAACAACTGGAACATAAGAATCTTCTTATTAAACAATTGCATAATGATATGCAATTGATGGAAATGACTGCCATAAATAAAATCAATTTTGATATAGATCAAATCAGACATGGTTTTGAGCAACATATAAATCAATTAGAAGACAAATTAGAATTAAGTGTTCAAAACCAACAGGTGAGCAATACTATGCTTTCCCAGCGAGACATGTTAATAGAGCAGTTGCAATCTCAAATAACTTTATTTGAGAGAACAATAATGGATATCACTGCTTTTAAGAAGCAAGCATATGAAGTAAATGGAAAGTTGGAAACTGTCCAACAATATCTATACCAAAATATGGATATTATTCAAAGACATTATCAAGTGATCAATAATTCCTTGAAGAATATTCATGAAAAGGAGAAGGAAGCCTATACAACCAGGCCCAAATTCCAAGAATTCATAGTATGGAGACAAAAAATCAATGTACCTAGGCTTGCTCCTTTTTCATAGTTTGAGAAGATAAAGGGAGAAATGGATTTAAAGGTCTGGGAAACAAATCTTGAAGAAAGTAAGAGGCTGGCTAGAGAAGCAAAATAATATTGTCTTAACACTCTCTTAGTTGTATATCTGGAAATGACCGAGTTTGGTGGAAGTGTTATCCCTGATACACTTAGACAAATTGAGATTGAAAAGAGCAAATTGAATTCAAAGAAAAATAGAGAGTGTGTACAAAGTGTTATCCAATAGGTAAATCATCTTGTTTTACAAATGATACATGATATGTTGGTAAAACCGAGCTTACAACATCATGTTACAACACAGGCAGTTGTGAATATTCAAGAGAAATTACTATTGGTACACAAAAAAGTTTTCACATTTGAGTTGAATGAAAATATCCAACCTTCCAAATTTGTTATGGCATTAATGGAATTGCATGCTCATTTCAATGATAAGAAAAAACAAATTATGTCTATGATCAAATAAAGGACAAGTGAAGTGCCAACAAACCAAAGAAATCTCAACAAATTTAGAAAAATATGCATTGTATCTTTTAGTTTTGATTGTATTCTACTTTGAGATCAAAGAATGTGGAATGTCTAACTACTTTTGGTTAAGAAATTTTTGTGTAAATAAACATATCTAAGATCTATTCATGGCTTCTTCTTGCCGAATGTAAAAGAGAACTTACTAAATATAAATTAGAAAGAGAAGACAGAGATTCTACGTCTCATTTCCTTGAGTTATTTGTTTTATGTGTATTTCCATTTCCTAATAATATTTTCTTCACTTAATGGTTCTTGAGGATTGAAAGACCACAATTTAGTAATACATCTATTGTGATATACATATTGAAAGTTTGTTCAATTACAAATTTGCCTCTGTTCTTACTATGATTAAAACAAGACATGTATCTTTGTAAGTTTCTTCATTTTAAATCAATGATCAATGATTCCTTCTTCATAATTCCTCTACTACGGATAAGGTAAGATTTATCTGTATTTGATACCTTACTTTATTTTAACATTCTTTGTTAATCAATTCTACTTTTCATAAGATTAAAATTTAAAAAGACTCGAAGAAAGAGATACTTCCTTTGTGTTTTCTAATCATTAAAATTCATTTGAAGTTGCATCTTAAAATTGAAGGTAGAAAAGCATTACAAAAACAATTTTTTTTAAATCTTTTGGATTCTTGACATTATTCTGTGAGCCTATAATCAATATCAAGAACAAAAATAGGCATTATAAGAAATATTGCAGGTCTAAGAAAGTTGTAAGGCAAAGGGATATGATGATGTCTCTTCCACAGATGCAAAAACCTCCATAGAAAAAGGAGGTGATGTTTACCTAGAATCTACATGTACACATGCATATTGTGATGTATGGTCGATCAAATCATGTGCATCATTTCATATGACTCCTCACAGGGAGTGGTTCAGTGAATATGAAAAATATGATGGTCATGATGTCTTCCTGGGAGATGACTCGACAACCAAAATCATGGGACGTGGAAGGGTTAAGTTGTTGTTGAAATATGGAAGGATTATAACTCTCCCCAGAGTTAACCACATTCCATATCTCTCCATGAGCCTAATATCTGTAAGTAAGTTATATGATGCAGGTGTGGATACTTTATTGGGAAATGGAACTCTCAAGATCATATGAGGAGAAATGGTGTTGATGAGGGGAGTTCAGTGTGGAACTCTATACAAGTTATTGAGAAGCACTTATACTAATGGGTGTAGTAGTTATATTGTACCTAAGAAGAGAAATAAAGAATATAGGATCCATACTATCCCTGGAAATAAGACCATGTTGTGGCATCAAAGACTGGGACATATTGGAGAAAAGGTTATTCAAACACTACACAGTAAAGGTATGGTTGAAGGTATGTCTAATTTCACCTTGGATTTTGATTTCTATGAACATTACATATATGGTAAACATAACCGAGTAA
>ML823825.1:146267-167044 GCA_009831015.1 Picea engelmannii
ATATATATATATATATATATATATAAGTTTGATGAGGAATTTTCAACAATTAAGTGCAATCATAATCCTACTCGTGGGCCCGATGAAGGGAACCCAAGATCAAGAAGGAAACTATATATTTTTAGAATTGAACTTGTGAATTTGAAAGTTAAAGAAAAGCCTTAAAGGAAGTGCACTAACCAAATAAGCCAACACCTCACTAATAATATAATATTGTTTCAAAGTTTTATTAACATTCAAAGAAAATGGTTTGGATGAAGAAAAACTTATGTAAATGGCTAATCACCTAACTTGGTACAGGGTGAACAAAGTTGGGTGATAACACATATGGCTCATCTTATGATTCATCATTCAATCCCACATTCTTCTTTGGGTATTGATAATTTCAACAACAAATAACCAAAAGGATAGGTTATCATTCCATAGTATGACACATGGCATATTTAAGTATGTGTCATGGGCAGGCAAAATTCCCTTTTTTTTATCAAATGTTTTTCAAGTGTTGAGTTCTAAATTGAGAAGGACTTAATTGAATTGTATAAATAATATGGGTCCATATATTTGGGGAGATTTGTTGATCCAGGTGGATATCGGTGGCCACCCACCTTTTCCAACTGGCTCAAAACAATTTTCTAGCAATATTGGTAGTTTACTATTTTTAGAAGTTTTTAAATTTCACGGCCATTTTGAGGGCCTAAATATAAGATTTTAGGGATCTAGCTTCTCAATGACATCCATTGTTTTTTATTAAGCCCCCAAAATGAATCTCCTCGACGATACCTTTCCAATGAGAGATCGTGTGCCCCAAACGAAGATCGTATGCCAAAGTTACGCCCCCGGGAAGTTGATACACCAAACTACCCAAAACGGGGTCCACAAAACTATTGGATTTTCATCTTCCGGGGTTAGGGTTTCTGATTTTATTTATGATAAAAAGGCCTTTGGAGCCTCATTGTAAAATCATCTTCTCACGGATGCGAGTAGCCGTCAAATCTCTTCTCAGAGATAATCTTCCACCATTCTAGCGAGTCTTTCACTTTGTATTTTACAGTCTTTGTACATTTTCGTTCATTAATAGAAAATTGTGTATCACTGTATATATTTGTTTATGGTTGCATCTCTGATACATTTCTATTATAATATTGGATATTCGATATATTTATGTACATTTCCTTATTATATTTCCTCTCTCATTTCATGCTGAAAATAATCTGGATCAGTGGTATCAGAGCAGGCTGCTCTTGATCGTTTTTTTCAATGCATGTCCTTGACGAGGTCCGAGTATAGAAAGTTGGGTCTCGAGCTTGTCTCTATTGAATACAATCACTCTCGCATGCCCAAGAAACCCACCATGGTGGAAGAAAATGAAAACGAAGGAGCATACGATTCTATCAATCTGTTTCTTGAGCAAGCTCTCATGCGACAGAGGGACAAAATGATGGAGAATTTTTCCCACATCCTTCAACGCCTTCCAATAGAAACATGTGCATATTTATTAAACAACCACTTTGGAAGCACCTCTCCTTTCAAGGTACAGGTTAATTTTGATATTCCCGTATTTTAAGGTCAGATAGATGCGGATGCTCTAGACAAATGGTTAAATATGCTACAAGGTTATTTCTTTGTTCACCATTTTTCCGACAGGGAAAAGATCACCTTCACACTCCTTAAATCTCTCCCCCATGTCAAACATTGGTGGGAAACTTACTAGGAGAAAAGTTCCACAGAAGAGTCTGGAATATATGGGGCCGATCCCACTTGGGATTTTTTTGTGGACGTGGTAAAAGAACATTATTACCCTGTTAGCAACTATGAGGACTAGTATATGAGATGGACCACACTGAAACAAGAGAGAGGCCAAGTAGTTATGGAGTTCACCAATACCTTCCATACCTTGCACACCAAGCTGGGTATCAAAGACTACGAACGAAATTTGGTTTTGAAATACTGTGGGTTTCTACATAGATACATCCAAAATGAAATGGGTTTTCTAGACATCTCATCACTCGGTGCTACTTATCAATATGATGTTAAAATCGAGAAAAAATTTAAGAACCAGAACAAATGGGAGTTCGAGTCTGCAAATCCGCAACAATCGAAGTATGATAAAGATGGCCCTAACAAACAGTCTCCCGAAAACTAGTCCAAGCCACAGAAAAAGAAGGGTCATAGGAAGACAAAGAAGGACACCGAAAAATGGTGCGATTTCCACAAAAGCACCCGGCACAACACCAATGAATGTCACTTAAAATAGTCATTGGTGGCCGAAATCAAAGACAAGGAACCGTAACCTGATTCACAATCTAATTCAAAAAATATTGATATAAGACAGATCATCGACGCAAACCCCAATGCTATTGTCACGACCGCAACAATTCAACCAGAAGAACCAACAGATCCTGAAGAGGGGGAGCACCTTTTTCATTCATAGATGTGGGTGAAGGGGACCCCACTGCATTTTATTGTTGATAGTGGAAGCCAGAAGAACCTCACCTCAGCAGAGGTCATCAAACAGTTGGGATTGTCGACAACACCACACCCACAACCATACAACATCGGGTGGCTTCACCATGGATGAGATATTTGTGTCAGACAGTAGTGTCGATTGTCATACGACATCCAACCCTTCAAGGATGAGGTATTATGTGATGTTTTCCCACTGTATGTTTGTGATCTTCTCTTGGGCCAACCATATGTGTAGAAGCTCCATGCTATCTATGAGTCTCAACCCCATAGTGTCATTGTTACTATGGGGGGTCATCTCTGCAGGATACTAGAGGTGGTTCTGACTATTGTCCGACCTAAACAATACCGCAAGGTAGTATCTCATACTACAAAATTTAGCTTCTTCACAATATGTTCAAAAGGTGAACAGAGGGATACTGCAACCATTACAGCCTTGGCCTAAGCACCTTCTATCCAACAGAAGCAGGTCGAAAAGACTGCAACAAAGCACAAAGATTCCTTCTGCACACATACATCTCATGTAGCTAGACTGGTTAAAAAGTTCCAACCCTTCTAGCCAGAGGCTCGTGACAACCTTCAAAAGGCTAAGCAGTGCAACTTCTCCAACAAGGCCAACAACTCATCAAGATGCAGATTCAACAAACGCTTTTCCCTCTCCCCCGGGCACTCAATGCAATGGAGACCATTGCTTCCTAAGGAGGGAGGATTGATCTAGGTGGATATTGGTGGCCACCCACCTTTTCCAACTCGCTCAAAACAATTTTCTCTCAATTTTGGTAATTTACTATTTTTAGCAGTTTTTAACTTCCGGGGCCATTTTGAGGGCCTAAATGAAGGTTTTTCAGGATCTATCTTCTCAATGACACCCAAAGGCTTTGATTGATCCCCCAAACTGAATCTCCTCAACGATACCTTTCCAACGAGCTATCGTGCGCCCCAAACGAAGATCGTATGCCAAAGTTAATCCCCCGGGAAGTTGATACACCAAACTACCCAAAACGGGATCCACAAATCTATTGGATTTTCATCTTACGGGTTTAGGGTTTTGGATTTTATTTATGATAAAAAGGCCTTTGGAGCCTCATTTTAAAATCATCTTCTCACGAATGCGAGTAGCCGTCATATCTCTTCTCATAGATAAGCTGCCACCATTCTAGCGAGTCTTTCACTCTGTATTTTACAGTCTTTGTACATTTTCGCTCATTAATAGAAAAATATGTATTATTGTATATCTGTGTTTATGGTTGCATATATGATAAATTTATGTTATAATATTGAATATTTTAGATATCTATGTACATTTATTTATTATATCTTTGCTATCATTTCATGTCAAAAATAATCTAGATCAGTGGTATCAGAGCAGGTTGCTCTTGATAATTTTTTTCAGTGCATGTCCCCGACGAGGTCCGAGTATAGCAAGTTGGGTCTCGAGCTTGTCTCTCTTGAATACAATCGCTCTCGCACGCCCAAGAAACTCTCCATGGCGGAAGAAAAGAAAAACGACGGAGTAGACGTTTCTATCAATATGTTGCTTGAGCAAGCTCTCACGCAACAGAGGGACAAAATGATGGAGAATTTTTCCCACATCCTTCAACGCCTACCGATAGCAACAAGCACATATTCATCAAACAACCACTTTGGAAGAACCTCTCCTTTTAAGGTACGGGTTAATTTTGATATTCCTATATTTTAAGATCAGATAGATGTGGATGCTCTAGACAAATGGTTAAATCTGTTAGAAGGTTATTTCTCTGTTCACCATTTTTTCGACAGGGAAAAGATCACCTTCGCACTCCTTAAAGATCTCCCCCATGTCAAACATTGGTGGTAAACTTACTAGGAGCAAAGTTCCACAGAAGAGTCTGGAATATATGGGGTCGATCCCACTTGGGATTTTTTTGTGGACGCGGTAAAGGAACAATATTACGCTGTTAGCAACTATGAGGACTAGTATATGAGATGGACCACACTGTGGCAAGAGAGGGTCCAAGCAGTTCCGGAGTTCACCAATACCTTCCATACCTTGCGCACCAAGTTGGGTATCAAAGAATCTGAACGACATTTGGTTCTGAAATACCGCAGGGCTCTACACAGATACATCCAAACTGAAATGGATTTTCTAGACATTTCATCACTTAGTGTTGCTTATCGATATGATGCTAAAATCGAGTAGAAATTTAAGCACCAGAACAAACGGGAGTTCGGGTCTGCAAATCCGCAACAACCGA
Organism: Picea engelmannii; assembly: GCA_009831015.1. Classification (NCBI taxonomy): domain Eukaryota; kingdom Viridiplantae; phylum Streptophyta; class Pinopsida; order Pinales; family Pinaceae; genus Picea; species Picea engelmannii. The sequence continues at coordinate 150,965 of ML823825.1, forward strand.
AGTATGATAAAGACGTCCCTAACAAACAGTCTCTCGAAAACCAGTCCAAGCCACAGGAAAAGAAGGGTCATGGGAAGACGAAGAAGGACACTGGAAAATGGTGAAATTTCCACAAAATCCCTTGGCACAACACCAATGAATGTCGCTCAAAACATTCATTGGTGGCGAAAATCAAAGACAAGGAACCAAACCCTGATTCAAAATCTAATTAAGAAAATACTGACAAAAGATAGATCATCGACATAGACCCCAATGTTATTTTCGCAACCACAACAATTCAACCAGAAGAACCAACCGATCCTAAAGAGGGGGAGCACATTTTTCATTCAAATATGTGGGTAAAGGGGACCCTACTGCATTTTATTGCTGATAACAGAAGCCAGAAGAACCTCATCTTAGCAGAGGTCGTCACATAGTTGGAATTGTCGACAACACCACACCCACAACCATACAACATTGGGTGGCTTCGCCAGGGATGAGATATTCATGTGAGACAGCAGTGTCAATTTTCATACGACATCTAACCCTTCAAGGATGAGGTATTATGTGATGTTTCCCCACTGGATGTCAGTGATGTTCTCTTGGGACAACCATATATGTGGAAGTGCCATGCTATCTATGAGTCTCAACCTTGTAGTGTCATTGTTACTCTGGGGGGCCATCTCTACAGGATACCAGAGTTGGTTCTAACTACTGTCCCACTTAAATAGTGTCGTAAGGTAGTATCTCATACTACAAAATTTAGCTTCTTCACAATCTGTTCAAAAGGTGAACAAAAGGATACTGCAACCACTACAGCCTTGGCCCAACCACCTTCTATCCAACAGAAGCAGGTCGATAGGACTGCAGCAAAGCGCAAAGATTCCTTTTTCACACAGACATCTCATGTATCCAGACTGGTTAAAAATTTCCAACCCTTCCAGCCAGAGGCTTGTGACAACCTTCAAAAATCTAAGCAGCGCAACTTCTCCAACAAGACCAACAACTCATCAAGATGTAGATTCAACAAACGCTTTTCCCTCTCCCATGGGAATTCAACGCAATGGATACCATTGATTCATAAGGAGGGAGGATTGATCCAGGTGGATATCGGTGGCCACCCACCTTTTCCAACTGGCTCAAAACAATTTTCTGGCAATTTTGGTAGTTTACTATTTTTAGTAGTTTTTAACTTTCGGGGCCATTTTGAGGGCCTAAATGAAGGTTTTTTGGGATCTATATTTTCCATGAAAGCCAAAGGCTCATATTGATCCCCCAAAATGAATCTCCTCGACGATACCTTTCCAACGAGCTATCGTGTGCCCCAAACGAAGATCGTATGCCAAAGTTACGCCCCCAGGAAGTTGATACACCAAACTACCCAAAACGGGGTCCACAAAATTGTTGGCTTTTCATTTTCCGAGGTTAGGCTTTTGGATTTTATTTATGATAAAAATTAATTTGGAGCCTCATTGTAAAATTATCTTCTCATGGATGCGAGTATCCATCACATCTCTTCTCAGAGATAAGCTGCCACCATTCTAGCAAGTCTTTCACTTTGTATTTTACAGTCTTTGTACATTTTCACTCATTAATAGAAAATTGTGTATTACTGTATATCTGTGTTTATGGTTGCATCTCTGATACATTTTTTCTATAATATTGGATATTCGAGATATCTCTACATATTTCTTTATTATATCTCCACTCTCATTTCGTGCCGAAAATAATCCAGATCATTTGTACCCTTTCTATCCTTAGCTTGCACAAATTTTTCTATAGACCTGACACTGGGATTTGTTTTACAATGATTCGGGTCCAAAGTGAAAAAAAAATCAAACTCATGTTTTATCCATTCTTAGAACTTTTCCCATGGACTTATGACATTTTAGATTCGTGATGCATAACATTTTAGGTCCAAGAAATGTTGGGTGGATTTAATGCTTATGCAAGATAAAATCACAATTAATGAAATCCACTTGGAGGGTCAGAATCATGTCACATAACGCACAACTATGAAGGAAGGTGATGTTTTCTGGAATGAAAGAAAAAATTAGAGAGACACTTGGTGAACCTAGGAAGTGCCACATCATTACTAATGATGTCGACACGGTTGACCTATTAGGTGTGTGGAATAATTATGTTATTCCACATGACATGTTTGACATCAATAGAGGAAGAATGAGTAAATAAGTGGTAGTGTGAGACTGTGGCATGTGGAATAATTGTAGATAAGAATGAGTAAATAAGTGGTAGTGTGAGACCATGACATGTGGAATAATTGTAGATCTTACAGGGTAAGCCAAAGGCCCTTTCTTATTAAAAGATTTCTTAGTCTCTCGATTTCCAAAAGTATTTTCACTGGGTCCTATAAGTTTATGTTGACCCATTTTTTGGTCAACACCAATTTGATTGCAAAGTATTACAATTTCTTCCTATTCCAAATTTTGATCTTGTGGTAATTCCAAACCATTGTTGAAACCTTGCCATTGATAAAAACATCTGTCACCAATTATTTTTAAGATTGGGTAACTAATGGCCCCTTAGCTAGTATGCACCGGAGTTATAAGGATGTTTGATGTGACAACATTATGATTATTCGTGGTTTTTAATGTTCATTAGTCCATTCTCCATTAATGTCTTGGTTGATAATATGGTTTTGATAATCGAATTGTGACATGTTGATTATACTCATTTAGGTTTCTGTGGTGAGAGATTTGTTTAGAATTTGTCGGAAGAACCACAGTGCTATTGATAGCTTGTCGCCGACGTTTCGGATCCACAATAGGATCCATCTTCAGGACAAAAAAGCCTCTATTTGCTTTGTGACCATGGTTAAAAAAATTCTCCTCACCACTCATGGTTTGATATTGTGTATTTGAAAAATAGATGCTTAGATGCAAATAAATGCATGTGTGTGTGTGCAAGTGATATATTGCTTAACCTATGTATATTATGGGCATACAATATGTTTGGTTTATGGTTGATTGTGAGTGGACTAGAATGGTACTCAACATAAATTGAGGTGCTAAAACCCACTCTCATTACTTGTGAACTATGGAGAAGGGAAATAGGTAGATAGATAGATAGTGGTGCCACCTTCTTGGCCTCCTTAGGATTTTAAGTTGCAAATACTTGAGGGAGAATAAGCCACTTGATCATAAAGCACCATCACCTTAATACAAATACATGCATGGTGGATACATTGGCATTTTGTCAATTACGGATCCACATCCAATAATGGAAATCATTACTTGCATGATTCAATGGAGATTACCCTAGTTTGGATAGTGATTTCAACCTTCCTCCTTAGTGTTTTGGGTGAGCTCAGATTGACTCTTAATGGTGTATGGAGGCCAAAGCCTTGGCTCTACCCTATCCTCCTTGTTTCTTTATTTATGGTTGTTGGGTTGTTATATTCTTTGCAGTCAAATTCTAGTCGAGGTGGATCGACTGAAAGTCAAAGGAATTGGCAGTAAGACGAAGGTCGAGGTGTTCGACCAGGTAAATTCGAAGTCGAAGGAATTGACAACAATTCAAAGGTTGAGGTGGTTCAACCGGGTAAATTAGAATTCAAAGACATCGACAACAAGTTGAAGGTCGAGGTGGTTCGACCAGGTAAATTAAAATTCAAATACATCGACAACAATTCGAAGAGCGCAACCAACAAGAGGTCGATAGGCGGGTGTGTGGCAATTGACTGAAGATTGAATGAAGGCCGACTAGTAGTCGTCTATTAATATGACTTGGTATTCGAATGTAACAAAATGCCTAGATTCATGGGATTTGTATCCAATGATCTGTGTGGATCTGTAATTGTCTTTGGGTGCCTTTTCTTTAGGGTTTTTCCTACTGTAAAGCCTATAAATAAGGTGTGTTGTAATGTTGTAAAATCTAATCGCTAATCAATAATTTAGAGGTTGTTGGTCATGCAGATGTAAGCCGAATTGGATACATGGTTGTTCTTGTGTAAAGCAAGAAGGTATGATGTCAGTTGTGTCTTAGGTGTAGACCAAGGTTAGGCATGTAACCTTATATTTTGAATGAATAAGATAACAAGAGAGAAAAATGCTCAAGGAATGTTAGTTTCCCCGTTTGGGTTTCCAGGGTAAAATACATGTGTACTGTGTGTTTGCTTTGTCATTAAATTTCTTGTTTAAATCTTTCTTCCTCTCTTGTGCTAGGTTTAGTGTGGAAGTGTTCCTCATTTCCTAACAATAGTGTTAGAGGGAATTCTTCTCTGTGTTATCTTTTACTATTTGGAAGCTTGGATTACTTGATTAGATTCAACACTCTTATGCTCATCATGTTGTGTGCAATTTGTGAAAAAGGTGTACGAAAAATGCTAATTTAATGATTGTTAGTTGAGAACAAACAATAATGGGTGTAAGATCTAGAAACCCTAACTCTAAGCTACATCTGTCATTCTCAAACTAATATTATTCATGAAATAAATGGCATAAAGATTGAAAAAAATTCATTAACATGAAAAAAAAAATAGAAATAATGAAAGAATAATTCCATTACCAAATAGATAAGGCCAATATAACACTTATGAAGTGAGCTTGATGAAGAAAATGGGCTCCAAAGACCTTCCTTGGGACGAGTCTGTGGCTTCCTTGGTGTGTGTAGACAATCATGTCCTTAGTATATGATCAAGGTACCTAGACAAGAAACTCTCTCAAGAGGAAGAGGTCCTCAAGAATATGGTGGAATTTTAATAGCATAACATTGCTATGAATATGGATGGATGCATGGGTGACCTCAAGGCTTTATTTATAGGGAAAATAGTGATTAAATCCCCTGGATATGCTCTTCAAAAAGTTGTTAAAGATGACCGAATCAAAGCTAACAATAGAAATTAGGGTTCATAATGGTCCACATATAACTAACTTTCCATTTGAGCAATGTTTGCCTAGAAAGAGTCAAATTTGGATTTTTGGCAAAGAAGAATAGTTTTTGGGGTATTATTTGTGTTGTTTGAGCGCATTTATTGGGGGTAATATATGCATTGGCCCTTACTGGACAAAATCATGGTTTGAATTGTAGTTTATGGTGAGTTAGAGGTCATATGGTGGTGGAAAGGGGTTGAAATGGAGGTTAACCATGCCAATAGTGATATATTTTAGAAAGATTGTTAGAAATGCCACAAGCGAGCAATTTTATGGTGATAACATATTGCCCCTTGATGTGTGAGTTTAGGAGAAATGATATGACTGAAATACATCATAGTTTCTTTATCCAAATATAAAGAGGACCAAGGACGAAGAGGAGTCTCCAAGAGAGGAGGATCTCCCATGGAAGGGCCCTGGAAAACCACATGTTAACAATAAGTAAAAAGGTGATATATGTACAAGAACTCAATAAGGATGATGTAGGTATACCCATACTCGTCGATATATCTCATAACAATGATACAATAGTGTGCCATGGCATAAATGGGCTAGGAAAATGAGACAGAATGGGGTCTCAATACAATAAAAAATGATGTTGGTGAAGAGGTGTCAGAGTATAATACAATGATATGAGTAGTCCTACATACACATGCCTAGAACAAAAGGGTTAGGTCCAACATAGAATCATAATGACTGCAACTGATCTGGATACATAGGCATTGATGCCCCCTCTCAAGATGAGAGGGAAGGAAACAAACCAAGAAGCCCCGTTGAATAGGAAAGGGGCTCTGAATGTCTGAAATGAGGTAGTAAGAGGGAAGCTCAAGATAATGGTTTTGAAAATGGTGGAACCGATCTAATCAAATCCAAAGAATTGAAACTAAGATTGGATCATTGATACATATATACAAATCTCAATGGTGTAAATCAATGAGTTGGAGCTAAGCACATGAGATCCTACCAAGTTTGAGAGTGATAAGGAATATTTCAGCTTGGTCCAAGGTAACAACCCATCAATGAGGAAAATGGGACTAAGGTACATAGGTCTAACCCCTATAATCAAGGTGTTGGTGTCGATAAGGGAAGGTCCATTAGATTCAAGTGATTAAGGGATCCTTGAAAGCAACCATGGGGTAGAAAGTATAGGATAATTGAAAAATACTGACACTAAGAGGTGACATGAAGGAAAAGAGAGATGGAGTCAAGACTTCCCTTGTTCAAAGCACAAATAAAATCTTGATCTGGCAGTGACAAAAAGAATTCCATGGGGAATGGTTGATTACTAGGCAAAAAAAATTTCAAGGACAAATTAGTAAACCAAGGGGACAACCGGAGGTCAAAACTTAACAATACTAGATGGGAAAAACTCATGGAGACAAGGGTAAACTATAATAGGACTTGAGAGGAATTGGATAGATTTAATAGGACACAAGGGTGACTCATCATAGATTATCTAAACAAGGAAAACAAAGGGATGCTACCACAAGTAAACTAGGTATTGAAGAAGCACAAGAATCTCCTGGTATTTCCAAATGGGTGCCAAGAGGTTGAGAAAGATCATTGTGAAGGGAGAATGGTCCAACCAAAGAATCTAACCACAATTAGGGGTAATTTAGGTCTAAAATGGGCCTCCTAAGGAAAATAATAAAATAAGAGTTATGAATTTTCAAAGGGAAAGAAAGAAAACTACAAATTTCAAATTTCAAGTGTAGGCACTCATTGGATGGGGAATTAAATTATGCGTCCAATGAATATGTACTCTGCATACTTTTGATAGATCCATAGTGAGATAAATTGGAAACACATGAAACACATGTGTTTATTTTCAAGAAACACATGAAAATTATGTGCTTGTTTTCAAGAAAAAAACATGAAAATTATGTGTTTATTTTCAAGAAACACATTTTTTCATGTATTTCGAGTTTATCTCATTATGGGTTTATAAAAAACATGTAGAGAGGGAACGCGTTGGATGTGGAATTTAATTAATCATCCAAAGAGTGCCTACACTTGAAATTTGAGTAAACCTATAAGGAGATAAGTTGAAAATTCAATTAAAAAGTAGTTTTCTTCCTTTCCCTCCAAAACTATTTACCCTTATGGTTGACATCGTCATCTTGAATCATATTGGTTCTTTTAAAGTTTATTTAGATAATACATTTTTTGTTTTGAGGCCCATTTTTTACCTTAAAATTCTCCTAATGTGTATCAAGAGACAGTTTCCAAAAGGAATCCCGAGAGGGAAACCATGTGGACATATAAGGGGGATACAAGGAGATAAATGCCCCAAAAGGAAACTAGATGAATGTAATGGTGAAGGTGAAAATTACAAATGGAAGCAGTCAATGGGAGGGGTATGAACAATGATATCCTAGGGGGTGGGTGAATGGAAGTATAAAAATGAAGAATTGTCACAATATGGATGAAGTGAAGGGATTTTAATATGTGATAATCTAACAGATACCAACCAAGAATGCGAGAGTTGGAGGGGTAATACTAGCAACATGATGAATAAATATGCATGAGGCTCAACTCTAGGATGTAGACTATACAAAATCCTCATCTTAAGGAGGATGAAACAAAATTGGCACCAAAATGAAACAAGGGTCACTAAACTAGGGCACCCATGGAGCGTAGGCTCTATCTTCAGATAAATGGAAAATGCAAAATATGGATGGGCTAATCCATATACTCAAGCGAGGGTGGTCCTACAGGAAATTCCAAGGAGAGTGAAAGGGAAATGAAACATACTAAAGGGAGTTATGCTACACAAAATGCCAGTTAATAAGGGTTACCTAATGAGGACCTCATTCCATAGAAAGACACGGGCTTCCATCATGAATTCCTACACACAAGTCAACTAATACCAAAGTGTAAAGTTGCTTATGAAAAGAAAACCAATGTATAGAAATTCAAATTAAAAAATGCACCTGCTTTAATGCTTCAAGGAAAAAAGGGGTCTAAAGGAAGTATCAAAGAAGGGAAAATAAGAATACCCTTTTGAAAGACTTGGAAATATGATTCCAATGACACAAATGGCACATCAATTGAAGTTCATATAAGTATGAACAAGGAAAAATAAAATGACGGATTTTATATAAATATGGCTAAATCCTGAAATTTAAATTCATTTGTGCATGTTGATTTTTGAGAGAGGGAGGAGCCCCAATATCTTGGTGTGCTCATTGCAGACAAAATGATTGTGGGGATTTCAATTTGTTAGTTTCAAGTTAGTGGTATGATTATCATTTTCATTTCTAGAGGTTTACATTTTAAGGATAGGTCTCGGTTGACCCTAGGCCCCTGGTCAATTTTTTTAGAGCTGGCATAGGAAATGGGGGTAGTTTCTACACTAGGAGAACATAAATTGACCCATGTTTCTACATTGGTCCAACATAGAAAACAAGGGTGTTTTCTACGCTAGTTTGGTACAACGTTTTGGCCGAAAAACTACCCTAGGAAGGAAATTGTGAAGGGAAAAGGGGTATTTAACCTAGATGTGACATGTATAGGGGAGATATAATTGAAAAAATGTGGTTTTGTGCAGGTATGGTTGGTTTCAAAGTATTGTGGAGGGAAACAAAATATGAAGATATATGATTGGCGGTTAGTGGTAACCAAGTTGTGTGAGGGGTTTTAGCTTGACATGGGTAATAGGTTACTCAAGTATATAAAGAACCCATTGATGAGAGATAGTGAGGGGATTGTCTCCCACATAATGTAGTATTAGGATGCAGATAAAGGGGTATTTGTAGTGTAGGGGGAGTCTATATCGATAATTCCCTATGATATCTATTTCTTGATAGGACTACTAATAATGGGAGTCTTCGACAGTACACAACTAGTACTTCCTCATGGGAGGAGGTTCGAGAAACCATTTCAAACCCATGGCAATGAGAAATCCAAGGTTGAAGACAACACTATCTAGATTTCAAACCTTGAGCACCTTGAGACACGATTCATAGTCGTGATAGTGGTGTACATCATGGGGACTAATGCTTCCCATAGGATTTCAAGGGGACTAATGATTCTCGTAGAGAATGTATTGTCGGGGACCTACTATGGGTGGGCCCAGATGATACTAACAGTGATAAATCACCAACTCACCTCTTTTCATAGAGCATTAGAAGAATTGTTTTCCTTTGGGACCTTGAGATGTGTTTTATTCTTTGAGAAGATACCCACATTGTGACATGGCACATGTTTGTATTTGAGATTGAGGTCCTCAGAAGCTGAGGATGTACTAGTGGGGGTAATTATTGAGATAGTGTGGAGGTGGGAATTAGGGGAACATGCTTCTCTCTGAGTTTTTCATAAACTCATATCAGCGATCGATAGAGTTCGAGGACTATCTCTATGATAGGCTGAACTTCTTGGGAGACCCAAATTTACCCTTACCACTTGGATAGGCATGGGGCCCAGATGGTATGTATGATTTGATTTGATTTGATTACATAGAGTGATTTTTTTCAATATATCATACTAATCATCTACTATATGTGTTTGAAGACATTACTTCGGTGATACCAATTGGGCATGCTCGTCCCTATGGGCGGGTAGAGTGAGATGATATAGGGCCATTGGGGCCAAGGTAGAGGGTTGGCATTGACAAATCTAGGTATCGTGTAATAGAAAAAATGAGACATGGGCTAGACCTATGCTGGAAGGGGTTCCCAAGTGTGGATGGCATGAGTTGGATGACACCTATGTAGGATCTTGCATAGGGCACCACCATAGTGGTGCATGATTTTGAGGAGAGTAGTGATGACTGGCCAATGTGTCAAAGATCTATCCAAGTGGGACATGGTTCCCTTAGCTTGTGACCCTCCCTTAAAAATATGGGGATGGGGGAGGTGAGTGGTCTGATGGGCCTTATTCCCCCTTCTTTTTATGTATGTTGCATGCTATGAGCATGCCTTAAATTTAGAGTAGTGGACCTCTATACAAAACTATGATTGATTTTTTGGTTCATATATATATATATATATATATATATATATATATATATATGCACTATGGATGTAGTTTTTGAAATGAAAATGTGGATCGTCGATCTATATGATTTTATGTACAAATGATGATGCATGGTAGATTATATGTGATTCCAAAATTTTATCTTCTTATGCATGTATGTGTTAAATGGAAATCTAGAATGTTATTTGCACTGGTATCTAGGAAATTACTTTGTCTTATGAGAACATAGCTAAATGAAACTGATTCAAATGACCAAATAATTTTTTTAACTCATAAATGATTTCTAAAAAGACAACGGTTACACACATGATTAATGTCATTCAACTGCATGATGAGAAGTTGGAAATCAGGACAAACATGGAGGTGATGAATATGATGTTCAAGGGCATCAACTAACAAACCAATCACATCATCATATTCATCTTGGTTATTGGTAGCAGGTACAATGCAAAGGCCATTGGAGTGGACAAGAGAATGCTAAGGGGTAAATATTATGTGAATAATGACTTGCACAATCAACATAATCAATATAGAAATAGGACAAGGGGTCCATCTAGAAGGCGCAAGAAAATGACATATGAGATACTAACTTTTCAAAAAGGATGCAAAAGACTAGATAACCTATATATAAGATACAAAGGTTCTCTAAAATAAATAATCAAGGGTAGAATATCTTAAGGTAGAACGCGTTGCAAGGTTTAGGGAGAAGCTCCCCTTTAGGCCATGCAAGAAGATATACTCCCTTTCGTAAGCATTGTTTGATAATGTAAGTTCCCTTCCATAATAGTTCAAACTTTCCTCGGCCTAAGATATTGTGGGATTGGTCATACACAAGGACTAGATCCCCTTCAAAAAAGGCACAAGGGTAGAATTTTCAGTCGTATTGATATTTGGAATGCTTCTTGGAGGATTCAATGGTTTTCAAAATGATACAATGATCTTCATTGCTGCACTCCAAAGTCACTATTCTTTTCTCTAAGGGAGTGGTATCAGGGAGGAGTTCAATAGCTAAATGGAGGTAGGGATTTTTCCACTCGATCGATAAAACAACCTCGTTCCAATAGATGAGAAGAAAGGGTGTGAACCTAGTGGCATGTTTGGCAGATGTCTTGTAGGCCCGTTATCCCCATTTTGTTGGATAGCTAAGGAGATCATGTCTCGAGGCCCTCAAGTTGCAGATATGGAGTTCTAAGAGACTACATGATCCATTTTCAGTGCATCACCACCTTCTGATCCATTTTCAGTGCATCACCACCTTTTGATCCATTTTCACCACCTTCTCTATCACCACCTTTTGATCCATTTTCATTGCATCCACCACACCATCTAGCTTCTGGAAGGCAGATGAGTCTTGCTCCATGCGGTACAAGTCAGGTATTGTGGCAGGTAATCACCCTAATATTCAAGGAATTTAAGCATGTTGTGTTTGAGCTACTTGATCCAAGTGGATATCAATGGCCACCCACATATTCCAACTAGCTCAAAACAGTTTGTTGGCAAATTACTATTTTTAGCAGTTTTTCGGTTCCTAAACTTATGGGGCCATTTTGAGGGCTTAAATGAAGATTTTTCGAGATTTGGAATCTCAATGATAGAAAAAGGCTCTAATTGAGCCCCCAAAATAAATATCCTCATTGATACCATTCCAACGAGCTATCGTGTGCCCCAAACAGAGATTGTATGCCAAATTTACGCCCCTGGGAAGTTGATACACCAAACTACCCAAAACAGGGTCCACAAAATTGTTGGCTTTTCATCTTCCGGGGCTAGGGTTTAGGGTTTTATTTATGTTAAAAAGGCCTTTGTAGCCTCATTGTAATGATCATATTCTTGCAAATGTGACTAGTCATCACATCTCTTATCAGAGATAAGTTGTCACCATTCTAGCAAATCTTTCACTCTGTATTTATATAGTTTTGTACATTTTGCTCATTAATAGAATCTGTGTATTACTGTATATCTGTGCCTCTTGTTATATATCCTATATAACTATGTTGTATTATTGGCTCTCTTGCAATATCTCTTTATATTTATGTGTTATATCTCTGCTCTCATTTCATGCTGAAAATAATATGGATCACTGCTTTTGATTATAGAGCGCCTGCTTCGACATTATGCTTTTGACCCTGTTTCATCTTAGTGAGTGTCATGGATTTCCTAGTAAGTGGCCAACCTTTGGGGAAGGTTTGTGACTGGGGATACCTTTAGGGGTTATCATACCTTTCCCAACCATACTTACCACTTTCCACTCATTACACTCCCATCATATTTTCTTCTTCTAGGCCCTTTGACTTTAGTGACCCAAGAAGGCCATGTACCTCATTTCATGGGAAGAAGGGGATGAATGATCCGGATTATTTTCGGCACAAAATGAGAGCGGAGATATAATAAAGAATGTACATAGATATATCGGATGTCCAATAATATAGCAGAAATGTATTAGAGATGCAACCATAAACACAAATATATAGTAATACACAATTTTCTATTAATGAGCGAAAATGTACAAAGACGGTAAAAATACAGAGTGAAAGACTCGCTAGAATGGTGGCAACTTATCTCTGAGAAGAGATGTATCCACTACTCGCATTCGAAGAAGATAATTTTTACAATGGGGCTCCAAAATCCTTTTTAACATAAGTAAAGTCTAAAACCCTAACCCCGGAAGATGAAAAGCCAAAAGGTTTGCAGGCCCCGATGGGGGTAGTTGATACGTCAACTTCCCAGGGGCGTAACTTTTGCATACGATCTTCGTTTGGGGCGCTCGATACACCGTTGGAAAGGTATCGTTGAGGAGATCCATTTAGGGGGCTCAATCAAAGCATTTGACTATCATTAAGAAGCTCTATCCCAAAAAACCTTCATTTAGGCCCTCAAAATGGCCTCGGAAGTTAAAAACTACTAAAAATAGTAAATTACCAAAATTGCTAGGAAACTGTGTTGAGCCAATTGGAAAAGGTGGGTGGCCATCAATATCCACCTGTATCACTGAAGGCCCAGATGGATTTTTGTTGGTTAAAAATATAAAATCCTAAATATAGACCTTCTAGATGCTTCACCTAGGGATCCCCGAGAAAACAATGAAACACTTCTTTGTAAGAAAAGGGGGACTACAAAAATAAATGATAATGAATGCATAAGGGGTTAATTGGAGGATGGGGGGCTCATGATGAGTTTTCCTATCATGATAATGGGTATTTAGTGGTATGACATTACCATCATCTGGTCACCAAGCCAGGGTAGTGGCTCTCAGTTACACAACTAAGAGAAAGGGGATCTCATCATGAGCCATCCTTCTCATTTTCGCGAGGTATTTGTGAGTGACACTATCATTATCTGGACACCACGCCAAGACAATGGCCTTCAACTCGTTCCTTAAAGCATGAAAGAAATAAAGAATGGAAAGAAGATGGGCTTGGAAAAAGTGCATCGCAAATGAAGGTGCCACACACCCTCTACAAAGGCACCCATGGATGAGATAATACGAGCCCTTGTATGTCATGAAAATCATCGACTTATGAATTCTAAACCCCTTCCACCTCATCATCCACTAAATAACATTGAAAGGCCATCCTTGGGAGCATCCCCTACTTGAGGGATTTGGTCTACCCAATAGGACTCCTATGACACCCCTCCCATACTTAAACTTGGTCAATTGTATAGGTTTTTGAGCATTTGTTTAATTTGATGAGGTAGTTTTAATGCACATGTTTAGGTGCCTTGCTTATTAGATGTGGTTTACACTTGTCATGATATCTTTGACTTGAGATATTTGGAGGGCATACGCTTTTGTTTTGCAAGACCTTGCTTGGTGGCTACTTTTGGGAGAACAAGCCTAGATTGGTTTTCCATGGGGCAAGAAGCCCATACTATGGATGCCTAGGGCCCTCATGCCGGATGATAGAGACGTGCCTTTGGAGGCCTAGAAGACATCATGATGAGCCTAACCTAGCCTCTACCACCCAAAAAACTTGCCTAGGAGAGGCAAAATGTCACCTCCTTGAGGGTTGACGTCATGAAGGGGCTAAGGTTTGGTGGTGATGGAGGTGCACATTGACACTTGGCATATCTTGACCGAATGAGGCATGGAGAAGGCTTGGCGCATGAAGAAACATTTATCTTCATCCATTAGGGTTGCAGAAACCCTAACCTGATTTCTTCAATAACTCTCTAATCAACCACTTAAAATTGTTCAAAGTTTGCATACATATACTACTTGTCCTAGCGCACTTTTTGGCAAAGTTTGGGGGAGTTTCAGTGGTTGATCTTCTTGTTGTGATAAGTTGTTTGTTACAGCCATAAGGCTGACTTATATTTCTGCATAAAGTGTTTACAACAACCTTGCATTTTTATGCTAGTATCTTGGTCTTTAAATCTTGAGTTTCAGTAGTGTTTAGCTAGTTTATCTCTTGTATCCTTCACTTGATTTCTAGCACTTGTTTAGCAACTTATTTTGCCAATTCATTGTTGATATATATTGTTACTAACAACTACTATTAGGGAAAGAAAGCTTAACTTGCTTGTCCAATTGATATTATTGCATTGTATCTTATTTTTCCTTGTGTCTCGAGCATGTATTATCTCTTTGCAGGTCATTCAAAGCTTTGGCAACCTCAATCAACCCTCAAGACTCATTACCAATTTCCATTTTCCATCTAGAAGCTTGACCTTAAGGAGCATCCATTCATACATCACATTTTATGTCTCAATCCCCTTAGGGTCACCGAGATTCCCCTCTTGAGGTGACTACCTCACCTCTAAAGTGACGGGAACACCTGCGTAAGGTGACAATGGGTGCTCTCTAAGTTGTTGCCATTTTGGTGGTTGGGTCGACCTTTTCCCAACCTGCAACTTGTGCGATAACGGGGCCCACAATGCTAGGAAGAGTTTGTGATGCCAATTGATCTTGTGCTTATCCACCGTCCATTGGAGCATGGTTTTAAAGATTTTATTGATGGCCTCAACTTGGCCATTCCCCTGCATATAGTATTATGATGAATATTGGTGCTCAAAACCTAATAGTGAAGCTAGATCATGCAAGGTTTCATCTTCAAAATGTCAACCATGGTAAAAGACAATTTGTTTCGGGTCTCTAAATCAAGTGATGACATGGTTGAAAAAGAAACAAGTTGCAATGGTTGCAATATTGTTGAATGTCAGCATGGCTTCAGCCCATTTTGTGAAGTAATCAATGACCATAATGATGTATTTATGACCATCATAAGAAGAAAGGTTACACTCCATGAAATCAATGACCCATTTGCATAAAAGACCTACAATGATAACAAGGTGCAAAAGAGTTGATGGAGCTTGCACCTTAGGGATGTAAAGTCGACAGTTAGTAGAATGCTTAACTACCCTAATGCAATCCATAAATAGAGTATGCCAAAAATACACTACATACATGATCTTTCCATAAATAGAGTATGCCAAAAATACACTACATACATGATCTTTCCATAAATAGAGTATGCCAAAAATATATTGCATACATGATCATTTGGGCAATAGCCATCTCAAAAAGGTGGCCACCACAAGCTTCGCTATGACAAGCATTCAAGACCGGCTTTGCTTCATCATGAGTGAGACAATGACACTTAACTACTCTCATCTCCTATATTGTGATGAATATCATGTGAATTTGACAAAGTGGGGCTTGATAAATAACCAACTACACAAACACGTTTTCAATTGGTCGAAAATGATTTAAAATCAAGCATTCGTAAACCTAGTGATGAGTTCTGGTTGAAAGTGATGAGTTCTGGTTGAAACTCCTTGGTTACGCTATTTGGAAAGATCGAAATAGATTTTACATGAATACTATATTTGAGCTAAACGACAGCTTTATCGGATGTGTTAGGTTGGGCTTGATAAATCACCAAATTTACACATCACACAAGTATAAGTCCTTTTCTTATTTTCAAAACTTTCAAACGCTATATTATATTTATAACAAATCACTTTTTAAAGATTTGAAAAGCTTCGTGGATACGATAACAATACTTTGGTTTCATCTAACCCTTATTGTCTAATGAATAGTAAAAAGATAAAATATTAAGTCCAAATCCCATACAATCAACCTCCCACTGGTGTGTGGAGATGAACTTCCCATTGTCCATTATATCATGCATGTTTGTCTTATGATCATAACTAAATTATTACAAATTTGCATGTTTTCAATTATGGTTTAAGAGGGCTAATTCACGTGGAATCTAACACCACCTATACATAC
>ML823826.1:0-16353 GCA_009831015.1 Picea engelmannii
AGATGGGTATAAGAATGTAAGGAATAACTAAGGTGGTGAATATCTACTACGCAGATAGGTATAAGAACATAAGGAATAACTAAGGAGGCGACTTCCATTAATGTTGATGGATAAATGAAGCCACAAAGTGACTTCCATTATCACATCATAGTCTCGCAACGGAAAGGCTTGGTAAGTGATTGACGACAACATTCCCTGGATTTTTTAATTGTGTTCAGTCTTGTACCTTTGATTATCATTTAAATCAAGCTCATTACATTTCTGTGATTGGTCTTCAGGACGGGTGTTTGGGCCTGGTGACTGCTTGGTGGTATAGGAATTGTGGGAATTCTGAAGATTGGTGAGGTGGATCACATGCCTGGTTTCAAAGTTCAGTGTGCATTCTTGCAGCACTGGGTAAACGATCCTCTTACTTTGTTCAATACCTTGAAGAAATTAAAGGTGGTTGTGCTTATTGTGAATAGCCTTTAGGGTGGCACGATATCTTTTCATGCTTGGCAAACCATAGATTTTGTAAAGGTGTAGGTTTGAATGATTGTAACAGTGGTTCATGTGGCAGTCATGGGAAAAGTTACGCACTTAGTGGGATAGATGGGAAAAGCCTCATCGAGAATTACACCACTGCATGAAATTTCTTTACCATTTATGCTAATTTTTAAGTGAACACCTGGAATTTAGGACACGAGGATGAACATTTCATGCACCCAGTAGGACAGATGCAAAAAAATCATCGAAAATTACACTGTCTCATGAACTTGCTTTACCATTTGGAAATTGTAGCGCAGGGCCTACGGGACTTGGTATCTCTCCTCTCACTCCTGCTTTACCTACTGACTCAGACTAACTTGACTCCCACACGAGAGATGTATCGAGAGTAGCCTCCATTCCTTCCCTTCGCATCCTGTGTAGTGAAGTTCCAACCCTTCCCTTCGAGTGTGTTCAGTGAGTGGGCACCATCTCACAACCTGAATCATACATTCATTGGATCCATAGTAGAGACAACTATCTCAGGAAGTGAAATCCCAACAAAAGTATTTAGAACGATTCGAGCCAGTTTTCATAACTTGCTTGAAATGTTGCACGGGAGCTCTCGACACCATCGTGGAGCTCTCGATGCCATCAGGAAGAAACAATATTTGAATTAATGCCTAATTAGATCGTTGCTCGATGCCATCTTTGGGCAGTGTGGTGTCATGGATTGATGAATAAAATTTCCTGCGATAAGAAGAATCAAAGCATTCTGAGAAGGATCCTTGGATGAAAGAGGTTCTGATGAATAATTATGGAGAGGGCCAGAACTCAATTGTATTCTTTGTCGTAGTCCAGGCTAAAGGATTCCATACAGAATAAGAAATCATGTTTATATGGGTGGAAGAGGTTATATGTGATGAGGAGATTATTATTATCTTGTCGGTCGTCGAGTAAGTGATTCTAACCTCTTTCCTCCTCTGTGGTTGCTAGGAGGATGGTAAACAGGCGCACGAAACAGTTGCAAAGACTCATCCCTGGAGGAAAATTAATGGACACTTCCTGATTATTGAGAGAAACAACGGATTATATCATTTCCCTAAAAACATAGGTAGAGGTAATGCAATCTTTAGTGAATAATTCTCATGAGCATAACCAAAACCCAGTTTGAATTTTTGTTGTCTGCATTTAAAAATTATGGTTTGCTTCAAATTATGGCCCTTGGAGATCTATTGGGATATAATTCAAATTTTATTTGAGGCTGAGAATGCATTCAAACAACCATTCTTTACTACCCACATTTGCAGCAGCTTGTTGGTCATCCATTCAAGAAAACATGTCTATGTTTTACAACAAGTATGCAGGCCTGGACACGATATCATTTCTTTTTCATTTTCTTTTTGCTTGCCACTGTTACAATTATCTTTTGACTTCATCTTTCATTTTCCTTCCGAGGCAAAATGCATGAAAAGGAATTTTGTTTTGCTCCATGTGTCATAGCCTACACCTACTAGCACTAGCGACGAGACTACCGTAGCCTACATACAATTGTTGCTTGTATTACTTCCCGTGATGGTTTTCCATCCAATTCAGAGGATTTTTTTTTACTGATGGTGCAAGTCCTGAGGTATAATAGACTAAATCTATGATGATGAACTCTCATTCCTCGACTCTTGTTTTGTTTGATCTGAGAATCTAATTAGTTTTGAGTACATGGAGACTTACTGTTCACTATTTATTGGATGTGTCATTGTCAGGTTCATACGATGATGCAATTGCTTATAAGGTCAGAGAAGAAAAATAATATATATCAAATTACCTTGACAAATCTAAATAAACTGCTCCAGAAGGTTAAGTACATAAACATTATCTGAAACCGATTGAGTACAAATTGAATTGAATTAACGCGTGTGGGATGTGGAACTGCGTGTGTACCTTTATTGTATGGCTATGTATCTTCACTGCTTGTGGTGGATTTTCTACTCCTGGGTAAGGAATTGCTAGTGTTGGGTGAGGAAATGCTCAACCAATCTTGAATCAATTGCTTATCTGTACTTTCTCCTGTGCAACGAGGTATAGTGTGGTATGGGTTCTTGACAGAAGGAAAAAAGAAAAAGTCTTGCCATTTTTTCCAGTGTGGTTTTATGGCTTTGTTCCTACAATATTGTTGAGGCCCTCTTCAGTATTGAGTATTGATTGTTGAGGCCCTGGACAGTGGGTGGAGACGGTGGCTGCATTTATCTGACTCCCTGACATTGAAATTTTATTGAAATTCGGGTAAATTTTATTGAAATTTGGGTACGCTGACTAGAATAGAAGTGTTAATTGAAAAGCATTAATGTTAATGCAGTGTGAAGAAGTGTTAATGTGACAAGATTTAATGTTAATGCAGTGCGAGTAACAAAGCATAAGCATTAATGTTAATGCAGTGCGAGTAACAAAGCATAAGGATAACAAACTTATAACTTATGAACTTAGGGTAAACTTAGGGTAAACTTAGGGTAATGTAACAATGCGAAGAATGAAAAAGAATGCATATCCTAAATCATGAAAAATTGCATATCCCAAATCATAACAAAAAGTTAACATAGGGAATGAAAAAACATACATTGGGAAGAGCGAAGCCTGCAATAAGAGTTCAAAATGTTATAACCAATAGAATCCTAAACAAATAATTTTTAATAAAATATTTAATAAGAAAAATTACAAACTATCCTAAAAAGTTAGGAATATGGTCTATCTATTAAAAGTCAAACATAAGTAATAGGCAGTTAACTTGGAATCAAATGCTAAAGTCCCTCCTTGCCAGGGACTAATAACTACTTTATCTAAAACTACACTTTACATAATCTGCAACTACTTTATCTAAACCTGGTTTGAAATTCATTCTAAAACTACACTTTAGATAATATGAAACTACTTTATCTAAACCTGGTTTGAAATTCATTTTAAATAAAATTATGTTTTATTAAAAAATAAAAATAAAAATAAATGAAATCTAAATGATAAAGATAGTTGTTGGTTAGAATTTCTTTTAAAAAGTGTAGGTTCATTTCAATAAATCTTCCAAACGATATAAAGAATAAATAAAATAAAATTCAAGTTGTATATTTTGTTAAAATTTAGTGTGGTGTGTGAGAATATGTATAGTAATAATAATACAAATATTTTATAAATATAAAAAATAAAGGTAGAGAATTTTTCTGGACAAAACTATGAAAGGTTTCTGAACATCTAATGTTTCGAGTGGACACTCTACCTATCATGGGTGGACACTCTACCCTACCCTTTCATCGTTTATTTTCAGTAGAGGTGTGAACTTTATGCACTTCTTTCTTAGGTACACCATTGATAGAAGATCATCAAACTTCTTTCTTAGGTACACCATTGACAGAAGGTCGTCCTTTAATTGAAGCATGTATGTTGATTGCAAATCTTGTTATTTATGTTATGAGTATTGTGATCCATGTTGTATGGTGACTTTGTTTCATTTTCTTAGTTTTATGTTTATGTTTTGAATTTTTCTCTTATGCGTGGAAGATCTTGAAATTAATAAATCTTATGTAAATTAATCTCATGTGAAAGTATTGTTCAATATTTGTTTATTGTATTGAACTTTATTTTTTGATTGGGTTTACATTTGTTAAATTTATGTTATAAAGGTTGATTAGTTTGTTTCATTTTAATCACTTTATGTATTTTACTAGCATGTACAAGTATCAATATTAAATAGAGCACGTGCTAGCACAAAACTAGCCAAATGCCTAAGAACATTGGCAACAACCATTTGAGCTAACCCCTTGGGATAAGTGTGTGTGTGTGTGTAATGCCCACTTAGAATCCCCCATTTACTAGGGATGAAATTCATGAATCTAGGGAATCATCCCTTGTAAAGTAGTGTATATTAAATGGTAATTACAAAAGGTAAAAATAACAAGATTCATGTAATAAATAGTAATTGGGTACCTAAAAGAATTATATTTCTAATTTGTTTGCATTAGTCTTGCATTTAGTAAAATTATTTTTGTTAGAGTCATATATGTCCTTGACCATATCTTCGTCTACATAGAATTATTTCCTTTAGTGAGAGTACAACATTCCGTGCAACACTCGGTCCAATCAATTTTTGAGAGATTGTGATGGTGTCATTCTTTCACTTTGTTGTAGTGGCTAGGGTTTAACCCCGACCACTCGCATCCCCCTAGGCTTGGTTGATGCACCTTTTGTGGTTTTCCTCCCTCATCATCCATGGTTGTATCTTCTAAATATACTAGTGATCAATGTCATGGGACAATTTCTTTTGTATTTGCGAGCAGGTCGTCAACGTCTGTTTTTTCGGTTTTTCGGGTATTCCTTTTGGCTCTTCCTTTTGTAATTCTTATTCCCCCTTCTTCTTCTTTTTTGGTTAATGAAGCCCCATCTCTTACCATTCCTATGGGTCAAGATGTCGATGATGAGGAAGAGTATTACAAATCAATGAGTTTGGTGTGCTACTTCAATGGTTTTCTACCAAGGTTAGCAGATCTCAATGCTTGGATTTCTTCTACGTGGATCCCAATCATGCAAAAATAAGCTTTCATTCATCCTTGTGCAAAAGGATTCTTCATATTGAGTTTGACATTGAGGAAGATAGGGATCTTATTTTCAACTCAAGTCTGTGGTTTTGGGGAAACTCAGGATTGTGCATGAAACCATGGACTCCTTCTTTCAATTTTATGATAGATATTCTCTCCTTAGCCCCAGTTTGGGGGCAGGTCCCAAATATTCCTTTTCATTTTTGGGGTTTACCCTCTCTTGAATCCATCAATTCATCTTTGGGAAAGTTCCACTTTGTTATCCATGAAACTACGAGGAACAACATATCTACATATGCTCGAATCTATGTGGAAATGGAATTCAATAAAGGGTTTCTAGCATAAACTATTCTAATCGATAAAAAATATTATTTATCTCAGAAACTAGATTACAAAAGATTTTCTTTGCAGTGCGGATATTTTTTTTAATAGGACATATCACACACATATCACAACACAATTCCCTAATGGGACTAGGAAGAATAGGAAGAACCAATGAAAATCAACTTGGTGGGTCGACTCTAATGAATACCATCATATAATATTGAAAGACAATGGTAAGACTCCACAAGAAAATAGAAATCCTTCACAATCAGATCCCTTGATACAACCAAATTTGTTACCTCTAGAAAAGCAACAAGAAACAACTTTGAAGTCAAAGAAAGAGGATTTTGTCTCTCCAGATTCGGGGCAGGGACTAAGGACTCCTTCTCTCAATTCAAGTAATGATAGTTAGTTTTTTCCCAACCCAAACCATTGGAAAGTTGGGTAGATGAGGTTGAAGAAGTTGAATCATTAAAGAATACAAAACCTCTAGATCAAAAAAAATGTGGGGATGGTTGAATTTGCAATGACCCCACCAAATACAGGTTGGATTGTAGTAGGGAAGAATAAAAATACTCCTTCGTCATCCCATCCAATGGTGACAAGAAGTAGAGCTCAAAATCCAACATAATCATGTTTTTTTTTTGTCAATTATTATGCCAACAATTTGTAAGAATATGCTCATGTAATGGATTATCGAATGTAGTTTTCTTGGCCAACTAGCAAAATATGCTAGTCACTTTTGATTATGCTTTAATAAGCCTTGTAAATAGAGTTTGGAAATTATGTTATGTATTACACATCGACAAGGCCATATATTTTTGTTTCTTTGTTGTGTTCTTTTTCCACACCTTTTGTTAATATAAAATCTACCAGTTCTTGTTAAAAAAAACGTTTCATGCAATAGTTGAAAGAGAGACAAAATAAATTGCTCTATATAAGTTTGAAGGCAAGAAGAGACTACATAGACAATGGTCAAGTTTGGTAGAGGAAAGTTAGAAAAATGGACAAATAGCATTTCACAATGACTCAACATATTATTAGCAGATTGTTTCAAATTGAGAAACATGTCTATCCTCGCCTTATTACATTTTCCCCACCAAGAAATTATTGTTGTTTTCTTGTACTTTCCCGTGAATGAAAAATCAAGTGTCGATTCACATTATGCCTCACTAAATGAAATACAATAAAAATCTAAAACAAATAGGTCAAGGATACCCTTGGGAGGTTATGTGTGGTGATTTGAGGCATCATTCTTATCCCTATATTCCTACAAGCTTCATGTAAAGCCTAAGGCCTGGGTTTCTACCCTAAGCCATGTCTAGGGCCTTGAGACATATAACTAGTGCTTATAACCTCCTAAGGGCATCGATATCCCCACTTAAAGACCAAGGATACTCTCAAGAGGTTATGTGTTGTGCTTTGAGACATCGTCCATGGATTTAGATGCCTAAAATATTCCTTTTTATCCTAAGGCCCATATTTTCTCACCCAATCATGTTTAAGGCCCTATGACCCATACCTGTTACTCAAAAACCCTAATGGAGTACGTATCCACACTCAAAGCTAAATATACCCTTAGGAGGTCATGTGTGATGCTTTGAGGTGTTTTTATTACTCCTGGATGCCTAGAGGCTTCCTTAGGGCCTAAGGCCCGACCTCCTCCCTCAACCATGTCTAGGGCCCTAACAACCATACCTAGTCATGTGCCTAATATTTCCACTCATATGCTTAAGATATTTTTGAAAGGTCATGTGTAGTGGTTTTAGGCCTCATGTTTAACCAAAGATCCATAAAAGATTCATTTAGGGACTAAGGCTTGGGTCTCTCCTCTTAACCATGTCAAGACCCCAAGAATTATACCCGATGCTCAAAATTTCTTGAAGGATTTGACATCATTTCTCAAAGGCCAAGGATACCTTCAAGAGGTCATGTGTGGTTTTTTAATGCATCGTTCATGGCCCTAGATCGCTTGAATCTTCATATAAGTCCTAAGTCATGAGATTCCTCCCTTGATCAATTCCAAGGCCCCAAGACCCTTGCCTACTACTCAAAACAGTCTAATGGCAACAATATCTCCCATCATAGATAAAGGATACCCTTGGGAGGCCATGTGTGGATGGTCAAGGAATCCTTCTTGGTATTGGATGCCCAGAATCTTCCTTTAGGGACTAAGGCCCAAGTTTCCTCTCTTGACCATGTCCAGATCCTTCAAACCCATACCTAGTGCTCAAAAAATGCTAATGGTACTCATATCCCCGCTCAAAGAGAAACGATGCCATACCTAGTGCTCAAAACATCCTAATAGTAGACATATCCCCATTGTATGGCCAAAGAACCCCTAGAGAGGTGAGTTTTGGTGGTTTGAGGGGTCATTCATGGATGTTGATCCAAAGAATCTACCTATTATTTTCCATGGATGCATATAAGATTTCGTTAGAGTCTAATGTCCAAGTTTCCTACCCTAACCTTGTCTAGGACCCCGAGACCATACCTAGTGCTAAAACCCTTATAATGGAGCTCATATTTTGATCTATAAAATGCCATGGGTATTCCAATGGAGTAGTTTGTCACAACATATCTTACAATATTCTAAAATATTTTATTATGTAGGTGATTTCCTTAGATATTAAATTTGTTATTACTAGCTTAGTGCTCAAATTTATAGAAATACCTGAAATCAAAAAATGAAAGAACAAGCAAATGAACAAAACATGTGACTTGGGAACCGTGATTTGAGAGAAAACCTATCTTATATCTAGAAGGTGAGGCATGTACTCTTCTCCCTTTTCTTCAATTATGAAATGAAAGTACAAAGAAAGGTGCACTCACTATGGCGTTTCCTTTGACATTGTGGCCTGAATGAATGCTACAGAATCTTCTTCCGCCTTTATTATTCTATACTATCCCACTCCTATATTCTCTACTCAAATATGGAACAAGTACAATTCTAAAATAATGACACCCCTTCTCTTCCTAGCAGCCCAATATTTAACATAGCCTAATAGTCATCCAAGGTTAGAGTTATTGTCTTTGCTTGCCTCAACCCTCATCTAATGTTAGGGTTTTGGTCGTTCTATAATATTGTTTAAAGTACACATGTGACTAGCTCTACATGCATGAGTAATGGGGGTTAACGTGGCATCCACTCAGTACCATGGTGGTTAACTGGGTAGGTCAACTTGCGGTAGGCATAACTTCTACGTACAACTCTGATTGACATGATT
This sequence comes from Picea engelmannii, assembly GCA_009831015.1. Lineage (NCBI taxonomy): Eukaryota > Viridiplantae > Streptophyta > Pinopsida > Pinales > Pinaceae > Picea > Picea engelmannii. The sequence goes on from ML823826.1 coordinate 8,594, forward strand.
TTTGAGCCATTGAAAATATTTCAGTGTGTATAATAGTGTTGAGGGGTTGAGAGATATTCTAACAAATATTTGACCCCAAAAAGTTTCAATTGATTTCTCAAACTAGCTTTGGAAGGTTCCAAACCCTAAATCTTCAAACTGAGACATGCCACTAAAATAGGCCTTGTAAGTCAAATCTTCCAATTTTCCACCCAGAAAATACAAATATAGATGAAAAATGATATAATGATCCATTCCAAATCATACCTCCTCATTTGGGGAGGATTTTGGTCCCCAAAATATTTTACTAAATGAGGTGAGGAAATGTTTCCTCTACCTTCTCCATGGAGTACCATTTTTCCTTGCTTAGAAGTCATCCTTTCAATCCTATATGCCAGAGGTCATACTGTCCTTGTTTAGAAGTTTTTGGATTCTTCTACAAAATTGTATCTTTTTTTTACTCTTCCCGAGTTTCTAGTCCTAAGTACTCTATAGTAGGTAAGACTCGCTCCTCAATTTGTTATCCAACATGGAAGGTGTTGGAAACATAATCCTTTAGGGTTACTCACTTGATGGAATATGAATAGCCAAGTAATAGAAATCATCATCGTGAGTCCAAGAGACCTCTTGGAAGATGAATCTAAAGTTCATCGAGATGTATTTATATGTGTATCATATGAATGAAATATCATTCTAATATTATCTCCATTTGTGCATTCTAATAGTGGTATCAGAGTATTTTTTAGGCCTAAAATACGTTATGGTAGTTTTCCATAGCATCTGGAAAACCTTTGTGTGTCCAGAAATGCCTCATTCCATGTGCATAAAGGATCTCATCCCTCTGCCTGTCTGCCTGTCTGCTCAAATTTGAACTCGCATCCCTGCACGGGAGTTATGGTTTAGAAAGAAACATCCCTCTGGGTTACTCTACCTACAAGTCTGGAATTTATACCCTCTATGATATTAGGATTTCCTCCAACAAATTTAATATTGGAATTGACATTCCAAAAGTTGAGTGGTATCATCTCATGCAATAATTAAGCTATCATATATTAGGGACAAGGTGTTGTGGTCCTGGATATCAAAGGCAAAGAAGGATCCTCACCTCGCACAAACTGCACACAATATTCATCAGCATGATCTTCGGTGGATTCACCATCCATGTCAGAATTTCCTTCTTTGGTTTATGGTGAATCATCTCATCCACAACAATAGAGGCCATCATCATCATTACCTCACAACTAGTACCCTAATTTATTGCGTTGGATGAGCACACCAACTATCTGCATGGAAAAACCAGACAATAATTTTCACTCCCTAGGTCATTCAAAAGTAGCTTGATTGAATTCCAAAATTGTGATGTGATGGGGCAATTTTCAAGACCATCCAATGCCTTCTTATTTCACGTGGTTGTATGTTGATTAAAGAAACCCTAGCTTCCCAAATTCCAAGCCAGTCGCAAGGGTTTCAAAAATGGTGTAGTACAACTTCAAGAAGATTATGGTGGTGTCGATGGAAAAGGAATCCATTTTTGGTAGTGCTTCATAATGCATTAGTTGTTAATGCTCGTAGCTAATCAAACAAATGATTTTGATGCAATCTATCTTTTGGTAGAAAATCTACTTGGGGTTCTGACAAAGAAGACTTGAAGGGAGATCCTAATAAACTCATATATTGTTGGATAAATTGGGTGTAAGAAAGCATAACAATGCGAAAATGATATGTCTGAGAAGAAAAAACACAAAATCCTGACGTTTTCCAAGCAACTTTGAGAACCTTATCATTGTAAGAATAAATAATTTCAAATATAAAACCTATAAGGCACAAGTATTTAGATGCACCATAGATAATATGGACTCTACTCTTGTCAAATTTACATGAATATAGAACCTTTTCTATACTAGTGAAATTTGGGCTATCATACATTGATCCTCCATATATTTCATCACATATAAGATTAATGTTTTTGTTTATTTCAAACCCCAAGAGCATGGATAACATCATTGAATTTGATGTGCATACACCAACATGCCCTTTGAGATCCTTGCAAAAACATGGAGAGGTGGGCCTTCAATAGAGTTTGTAGTTAAAGATCACTCTGATGATGAAATTTGAGGAATAAGAATGTATTTTGGCCCAAGCACAAGTTCTTTACTCATAATATCTATATTTCATGTTTCAAAATCTTCTAGGCTCTAATCAATTTCTTTAGAGTAGTCAATTTGAAGAGGGTGCAACTCTCTTTGAGTCTTCATATCTATTACAACACACTCACAAGAAGAGGTAAGATATATAAGCCATGATTTACCAAATGAATCTAGGAGGACAATGAAACCAAGCAATGGTGTAGGGACAAAATATTCAGTAGGACATGTATCCAACACATGAAAGGATATTTACTAGATGAAATCCTATATGCAATCAGGTCATAGGTTGCCTACATCATTTGGTGAAAATCTTTGCCTCTCAACTCATTTCAGTTTTGAGGCAATTTTGAAATGAGTGTTGAGGCATCAAGGAGGTTTTATAGACCATCCATTTGATAGCATGGGAATGGGTGTGATCTTTTTGGTTCCTTTCCATGATCATTAAATATTTCTAATTGAACAAGTATTTTATGCTCAGCTTTTGGAAGGAAGACCAAGAAGTTGGTGGTTCTTTGGAGAACGAGAGATGACACAAGATAAATTCAACTCCAAAATCAAGCTATAGTTGCAAATAGTTTGTTTGTAAGTTTACTTGTGCTTTTTTTGAAATTGAGTTGAATTACATTGTAAACATGTGCATTTTTGGCAGAATTTGACACCCCTCATTTGTTGAGTTTGCATTGTAGATTGTTAAAGGGCGGAGTTGTAAGAAACCCTTTGAGGTATAATTTTTTCTTTAAATTGATCGAGTTGAGGAATCATTAGAGTTAATGAACACTCTAATAATCATTGTTGAAGACAATACAATGATACTCAACAAAGAAAATATTCAATCTATTCTAACATGTTTAGAAGTTTCACAAGCCAAAGTAGAACTGCTTCAAACTTGGACTCAACTTCTTCATGATGAACTTAAACGAAAGAATCTTCAACATTTTGAATTAGTTTTTGTTCAGAACAACCCTTTGTTGAATGTTGATGATGACGATGATGATCCATATCAACAGCCAATGCAGGAGAATATTAGTGAGCCAACTTCATATACAAGTGCAGATGAAGAAGAAGTTGTGCATAAACAAGTTCAACTTTCTCTTTCGAAGCCAATCATAAGACCTTGGTAAGAAATCAAAGACAATAATCATAGAACATGTATCGGATATGAAAAATAAGTTGCCTTTCATATTCCAAATTATACTAAACTGATCCAGTTCCAAAGTGTTGGATTGCTTCAAGAAAGTTCACATTCACCTGCTCCAGTTCAAGAGAAAATTTCTAAATTCCAACATTGTCATTGAGTTTGCCACATGGAATATCAGTATTTTGATCTTCATGCTTGTGAGAATTGTGGAGAGAATAATCATCCTTCAGAGAAATGTTCCAAATGAAAGAAATTTGCAAGAGTAAAGAACCACTATGGGTGGATCAATTCTTGGAAATGGTCATCAACAGTCAAGAAGATATATTAGTCATACCGAAGAATTCATCCTCGAGTATTGACACATCTTATAGTGGAAATATTTGTGTCTTCCCACCTTGTACTTGACCGGGGGGGAATAACCTCAGTGATTAACAGTTAGGCTTCAAGTTTAAAAGTCCTATCAATTGAGCAATAACAAGCAAGCATGATTTGGTTTGCGGTCATCCCAAAACCACAAAATTGGTTTGTGGTTTTTCTTAAACCTCCATTTAGTAAAAGAATTACAACTTCTTCTAGAAAACAGTTTGTGGTCATATTTAAACCTCTATTCAATAGTAGTTCCAATTAGTAGATGACATCAACTTCTAGCTAAATTAGGAAATGTTCCGAGAACCAATGAGCCTTAGAGCCAAGTTCTAGAGTTTGTGGTCTTCCTTAAACCACCACCACCATTTAGTAGAAGACATCAACTTTTGCTAGCCATTTAGTTTGTGGTCATCCCAAAACCACCAAATTCAGAGAGAACATTCAACCATTGGTAGTTGTCCACTTCTATATTTCAGCTATCCACTTCCAGATTTCAACTCTCTTATTGGACTCACATACACTTCTTCATATTAAGGGGGGGAATGTTGGAAATGCAATCCATTAGGGTTAATTCTCTTGATGGAATATGAATAGTCAAGTAATATAAATCATCATAGGGATTCCAAGAGACCTCTTGGAAGATGAATCCAAATGTCATTGAGATGTATTTATATGTGTATCATATGAATGAAATAGCATTCCATGTTTATCTCCATTTGCACATTCTAACAGAAGGCTCATAGAGTTTCAGATTTTCCACATTCACTACTAAGTAAATGCACATATATGGGGGTAGACTGAGTCTATAGGAATTATCACCCACCTTCTTCAATACTTCAAAAGGACCATACTGTAGATCATTGATCTTCTTACCATGTCCTTGTAGCCTTTCTTTGTTCAAATGAAACCAAACTCTATCTCCCACCTTGAATGTTTTTTTAGTTTTGTGTTGATCATGTTGGGCCTTGTACCTTTCTTGTGATTTCTTCAATGTATCTTGTACTTGCAAATGGATCTACCTAATCTTTCAAAATAGAAAATATCGAAAGAAAGTTTCAAAATGGGAATTACTGGTATAAGTGTGAACCGCTCTATTATAATATTGTTGAATATAGATCAAATTTTCATCGCAAGTCCTTAGATGTTTTTGATTGCAAACCTTCAAAAGTTGAACCAATGTCATGTTGACTACTTTTTTCTGCCCATCTGTTAGTGGATGTAAATTTGTAGATCTTTTCAACTAGGTGTCCATCTTTTCCCAATGTGTAGTCCAAAAGGCACCGAGAAATATGATATCCCTATCCAAAATGATTCTCCTTGGTATCCCAAAGAGCACCTACACCTATTCAAAGAATATGTTTCCTACTTCTTTTCCTTTGATGGTATTTTTACAAAGCATAAGAATGCACATCTTCCTAAACCAGTCAACTACCACAAATATATAGTCATGTTCCTTCCTGGTTGTTAGAAAACCACCCAAAAAATCCATGGAAATGGTTTCCTAGGGTTGAGTGGGTACATGTAAGGGATGGTATAAACCTTGCTTTCTATTATAGGGCTTTCTAGTACAATAAAGTATGCATCCTCTAATATATTGAGCTACATCTGCTTTCATTTTAGGCCAATACACATACCTTTGTAAGTTTACAACTATCTTCCCAACACCAAAATGTCTTGCAACCTTGGAGGTGTGAGCCTCTACGATAAGTTGCAATCTTTCACCTTTAGGAACACAGAGCTTGTCTAGCTTGTAGAGTAACCCATTCTAGAGACGATAGTCAACCTTACCATCACCTTCTTCTATATGAATTTGGCCTTGCAGCTATTGAAACACCTCTTTAAAGTACTCATATACCATGTATGCATCATGGGTAAAAGGATCCATGTGCATAAGAATTCCCAAAGTTGTAATCTTGGATGAGGGTGGCCTTGAAAGCATGTCTACCAACTTATTAGTGTTTCCTTTCTTATATTTGATGACTAGATGAAATTGCTACAAAAATTCCATCCACTTATAGTGTTTGGCTTGTTAAAGGTTACTTTGGGCCTATAAATACTGCAATGGCTAGTGATCAGCGTGGATAATGGTTTCCTTGCCCATCAAATGATGCTTCCACCTTTTAACAACCTAAACCGTGGCAGAGAGTTCCTTATCATACATAGGGTAGTTCAAGACTCCTCTATGAAATATTCCAGAATGATTGCTTATCGGCTTACCTCCTTGCATTAAGACCACTCCCATAACATATCCACTTGCATATGTCTCCACTTCGAAAGGATTCTACAAGTTGGGCAATGTAAGAATTGGTGCTTGATTGATCTTCCATTTTAGCTCATCAAAATATTTATGTTGATTATTTCCCTATTGGAAACTCTTACCACGAATTGTTATGGCATGGAGTGGCGTAGCTATCATTGAAAAGGATGCTATAAACTTTCATAGGTAGTACACTACCCCAACAAAGCTCCTAACTTCAATGAAATTAGTAGGAGTTGGCCACTTGAGGATGACCTCCATATTCACGAGATCTATCTTGAGTTCCCCTCCAAAAATCACATGCCCCAAATACACCAATGACTACTAAGAAAACTCATATTTCTTAAGATTAGTTAGCAACTGATGCTTTTTTAGAATCTCTAATACCTGCATGAGATGTGAGATGTGCTCTTCCCAAGTAAAGTTATAAACCAATATCTCATCTAAATACACTATTACAAATGTATCTAAAAAGGAATGCAATACATCTTTCATCAAATGCATTAATGTAGCTAGTGCATTACATAAACCAAAAGGTATTACCAACCATTCATATAGACCTTGCCTTGTATTGAAGGTGGTATTCCAGGTGTCATATTCTTTAAATCATACATGATGGTATCCCAATTTGAGATCCAACTTAGTGAAATACTTGGCACGTTGTAATTAATCTAACAAATCATCTATTCTAAGTAGAGGGTATCGATTCTTGAAGATGATCTTGTTCAAAACTTTATAGTTGATACACATTCACCAATTCTCATCCTTCTTGAGTAATATGATGATAGATGACCCACAAAATAAGATACTTGGTTGAATTACTCCTTGCTCCAACAATTGTTGCAATTATTTCTTCACTTCATCTCCCTCTTAAACAAACCATCTACACAACCCAATATCCTCTCTTGAATAACTAGCAACCATTATGATTTGTTATATGCTTTCGAAAGTCAATGATGGAAGGTTAGGACCTCGATATCAAGGTACACGTAGAATCCAATAATGAATTTACAGACACACTCATTCCACATTTTTCTTACTTGGGAAACAAGTTTTTTGAGTTGTTAGGTGCTTTCCAAAGTCAAACATAGGGAGGCTAAGAGCTTCATAACAATGTACACGTATATCTAGGTAGGCCCACAATTCAAACAGTATAGTATGCCAAGTATACATTAGGATACATCGTGTACCCATCATCTCATGTCCATGTGTACATATTTTTATTTGGGTACACTTTTAATCATTGGGTGGAGGGGGGTCCCTTGTCCCACAAACAAGGGGGTCTCATACACCAATTTGGTGTGGCTTGGTCGTGACCTTAAAAATAGATTATTATTATTATTATTATTATAAGTTTTGGGTTGATAGTTAAGCTCACAATTAATTAGTCGTTGCATTGAAATAATACAATAAGTTAGGGTTTCATGTGTATGCAAGTAAGTAACCAATGTGCCTATCCCTTCAAATCCAATAAAAAAATTTCATATACTTGTCTATGTGTCATGGAACTCAGCGTTGCTTAGTTTTTTTTTAATGTATGTCCTATGAATACGACGACCTAAAATGGACAAAGAGGATGGTAGAGATACTTATTCACATTAACCTGATTTGAAAAACGAGGATGACAACCAATATTTTTGTCGTTAGAGATACTTATTCACATTAACCTAATTTGAAAAACGAGGAATGACAACCAATATTTTTTTCACTTGTGTTGTACTTTCCAAAGTCAATGAAAGGAAGGCTAAGACCTTGAAATCAATGTACACATATACCTAACTAGCACAAAATCCAAATAATAGTTGATGCCAAAGGTTTTCAAAAGTTTATGTTTCAAGTGTAATCAAATTTAAATCTTGTGTGGTAGTTTGTG
>ML823826.1:41840-55587 GCA_009831015.1 Picea engelmannii
ACATTAAAGTTTCAAAACAGTTGTGGGTATGTTTCCTGCATTGCATATTCCAGCTCCCATGTCACATCCTCAAGGCTATAGCAAGTCCACTGGACCTTTACTTTCCCGACGACTTTGTTCCAGAACACCTTGACTTTTCAGTCTAGGATACACACTAGCTCCACCTTAATTTCCCTTTTGGCTCCACCTGAATCATATTCCAATCAATGACATGGTTAGGATCATGTACATGTTTTTTCAATAAAGAAACATGAAATACATTATGCACATGCATGGATGCAAGAAATGAAAGCATATATGAGGCTATCCCTATCATGTCCAGTATATCAAATGGTCCAAAAAATCTAGCTACCAACGTGCTGTGACTTCCCAATTTTAATGAACTTCTCTTTGGTTTCACTTTCAGAAATACATATTCTTCCACTTGGAATTCTTTGGCTACTCTTCCTTTGTCTGCATCGCTTTTCTACCTATCTTGTATTTTCTTCAAATTTTGTTTGATTTTGATCATCTATTCTTCCTTCTCCTTGAGCATCTCAGGCTCGAGCACTACTTTGTCTATTGGATCACCTCAACTCTCTATAGTATTACACTTTTTTCCATACAATGCTTCAAACGGGTTCATTTTCAAGGATTCTCGATACCCAATATTGTATGAAAATTCAACTAAATGTAAATACTCTTATCATTTGGATGACTTCTCCATCACATACATTTTCAACATGTCCTCAATTACTTAGTTGACCCTCTCTCTTTTCCCATATGAATCTAGGTGATATGTTGTGCTAAAATTTAAGTTTGTCCCAAATCCTTTAAAAAATATTTTCCATAATTTTGAAGTAAATTTAGAATATCTATCAAATAAAATTGCCTTAGGCACAACATGTAGCCTAGCAACTTCCCTCATGTAAATATTTGCAATTTTGGCTTCCTTATATGTCAACTTCACTAGAATAAATTTGGCATCTTTTGTGAGCTTATCCACCACTACCATGATGGAATCATGCTACTTCATTGTTCCGGGAAGCTTGGTAATGAAATCTATTGAAACAAATTCCCATTTCCACTCAAGAATGAGAAATGGCTATAACAATCCAACTAGATGTTTGTGCTCAACCTTTACTCTATATCATTCCATACATTTGGTTATGTAATCAACCACATCCTTCTTCATGCCTAGACAAAAATGTTGGCCTCTTATTGTTGCAATTGTCTTCTGATATCTTGGGTGTCTAGCATAAGAAACATTGTGCATTTCCTTTAACACCAGTTTTCTTAATTTCTGAGAATTAGGAACATAAACTTTGTTCCTATACAAGAGGATCCCATCCTCTCCTAACTGCTAATATTTCTATTTCTATTGTAGTTTACCTTGTTGTGTGTTTTCTTTAAATTCTAAATAAATATGGTATATTGTTATATCCTCTAAAATTATACCTTTTAAATATGTCTTGTACATACTTATTATTGTAGCATACATCTCATGCACCCTCCCACTGAGTGCATTAGCCACTTTGTTCTCTTTACCTTTAATATAGTTGATATTGAACTCATTCACTAAGGAATTCCAACCATCTAACTTGTTTGGCATTCAATGTTGGCTACTCAAACAAATACTTGAGATCACTATGGTATATCCTAAGCTCAAACTTTTTACCCATGAAATAATGTCTCCACATATTTAAGGCATGAACTATGGCTACCAACTCTAGGTCGTGTGTGGCATAATTCATTTCATGATTTTTCAATTTTCTTGACTCGTAACATACCACATGTCCATTTTGGGTAAGGATTCCACCAAACCCTTCCTTGCATGCATCTATTCACAAAACAAAGTTCTCATTTGGATCAAAAGTCTTCAATATTGGTGTACTTGTTAATAAATCCTTCAAATTTTGGAAGCTTTCTTCACACTCATGACTCCATTCGAACTTCGCACCCTTCTTTTGTGAAGAAGTGATTGGGTGTGCAATCTTTGAAAATCCTTCAACAAATATCCTATAGTAACCTTCAAGTCCCATGAATGATATAACCTCTGTAACATTCCTTGGTGTGGGCCATCCTTTAATGGCTTCAATATTCTTTGGATCCACTTTATTCCTTCCTCTAAAATGATATGCCCCAAGTAGCAAATCTCCTTTTGGTAAAATAAATATTTTCTCAACTTGGCATGTAGTTGATGCTCCCTTAACACCTGTGGCACCATCCTTAAGTGTTTCTCATGCTCTTCCTCTAACTTAGAAAATTTCATCCAAGAAGACAATGACAAACTTATCCAAAAATTTTAGGAAAATGCCATTCATCAAACACATAAGACAATTGGTGCATTTTTCAATCCAAATGGCACCACTATGAATTCATAATGCCCATATATAGTTCTAAAAGTTGTCTTATTAATGTCTTCATCTTTAATTCTCACCTGAAGGTACCCTGATCTCAAATATATCTTGAAAAAATACCTTTTATCCTTTTAGTTTATCAAAGATATGATCAATTATAGGAAGAGGGTACGTATTCTTCACTATGGATTTATTTATCCACCTCAAATCAATGCACAACCTAAAGGTCCCATCCTTATTTTTCAAAAAAAGTACTAGTGCTCCCCGAGGTGAGACACTTGGGTGTATGTACCATTTCTTCAACAACTCTTCCAACTGCATTTGCAATTTATTCAACTCTAGTGTGCTCATTCTGTAAGGAGTTTTGGATACTCAAGCAGCTCCGGGCACCAAATCAATGGAAAATTATATGTCTCTCTTGGGTGGAAAACCTAAAATTTCTCCAAATACATCCTCAAATTCTTGTAGCATTACAGAATATTCAAGACTTGGACTTTTATTCTTGTCTGGCTCTTCCACATGAGCTGCAAATAATGGAAAACCCTTCCTGAAACATCTTTTCAGTTCTAATGTTGAAATATCCCTTATAAAAGTGGGTCTTGTAATCCCTTTCACTAAGCTTTGTTTCCCTTCTTCATCAATACATGTAAATGTCTTACTGTGGCAGTCTAGTACAACATGATGTTTTTCCAACCAATCCATTGCAATTAGGATATTATATGATCCCAATGGTATGATATTTGGATCTACAATTGTGCTCACTCCATTCAAATCTATTGGATAGCCTATCAAAATATCATTGATCCTTCTTTTGGTTCCATTGGCTAGCTAAACCAACCATGATCTTTCTATCTTGCTCTTTTTCAAATGAAATCTATCCAATAACTTAGGAACAATGTAGCTATGGCTTGCTTCTAAATCAATTAAAATAACAACAAGCTAATTGGTAATCTTACCTTCCACCTTAATAATGTGGGATTGATGTTCTTCCTTTCGATCTTCTAGGGATGCATATATTCTTGGAATTTTTTTTCCCACATCTTCAACAATAGTGTTTTCCTTAATATTTTGCATGGTCCTGGTTTTGTCTCCCTTATGAGGAAAATCTATGTACATATGCTCTCCTTTACATCCCCAACATTGTATCAGTGGTCTTGATCTTTTCCCTAAAGATTCTACCATATTTGACTCACTCTAAGTTGCTTGGATTTGCTAATATACATTAGGATTGATCCTAAATGATGGAGGAGGTTTGAAACCTTTCATCCTTTGTTCCACTTTTTCCTTCTTCTTGTCCTTCCAAGACTTTTATAATGTTTCTATATCTTTACTCTACTCATGCAGGTACTTAGCCTTCTTTATGGTCTCTTCCAAAGTCTTTGGCTCATCAAATTGTATTTTATCTCTGTAAAAAATAGGTATCCCATTCAAAAACCTTTGAATCTCAACCTTCTCATCTTTAATGAATCCTACATATCTGAACAATTCTAAGAATTTATTTTCATATTCTTCCATGGACATATTCCCTAGCTTGATTTCAAATAAATATTGCATCTTTTTGTTATAGTAATGCTTTGAAAGATAATGCATTTGTAAATCTTTCTTAAACTACTTTCAGGTGATCTTATTTTCATTGATGTGTTTGACCTACTTCAGCTAATCCCACCACATAGAAGCCTTCCCTTGAAAATGGTATATGTCAATCCTATCTTCCAAGTTGGAGGAATAATTTTGTGGCTAGAAATACCTTATGATTCCAATAAACCATGCTTTAGCCTCTTCTCCCTTCTTATTTTCTCCATCAAAATTGGGTGGCTTGAGCTTCTTGAACTCTCATTGTAAATTATCTAATCCATGCTTTCTCCTTTGATGTCTAATAGGGGATACTTATGGGTTGCTATATGATTCCTCATATGAATGTGCCTTCTTGGATTAATTATAAGGTGAGTAATGTGGTCTATGGGTCTTGATAAAACTCCTTGAATGCCTAGATCCTTTACATTTCTCCCTTCTAGCATGAGGTATTCCTTCTTCCTCGTGTCTTGAACCTTATCCAATTATGACTTTCCTTTGCAATTGGTTTAAACTCTGTAGAAATTGAGTGTGTATATGATTTTCCTCCTCCTAAGATCTAATTGTTCTCTCATTATCATATATATATTGTAGTAATTCCATTATTAATATCTTCATGGTCTCTATCAATTCTAGTGGATCTACCTTGCTTCTATGTCCATTGGGCTCTATCTCCTCATTACCTAAACCGATGTTCAGTCCCTACACTTCTTCCTCATGGATGTGAGTTGTCTGGGAATATTTCATGATTTTGGTCCTCATAATTCATAAATTTATTTGATATGAAAATAATAATGGCTCTTCAAGCAATGAGCATATATACGTATAGATGTTAGAAATTATGCATGTTGTAAAATTTCATTAATTAGGATATAGGTCATTTTTTTTCGTATGAATTATGAAGAACAATAATGCACTAATATAAACTCTAAGACTTAAGAAATATTCTCCTCTAAAACATACTTTCAATGGTTTTACGCATTCCTCAATCTGATCTTTGATATGAAAATTATGGCTCTCTGAGTATGCCACTTCTGCCCAAATTTGCATTTTCTTCAATGGTGCAATTTATCTGAAAGGCCATCTTCTACCACTTGTAGAAGAAAATTTGTCAAGAACCAAGAAAAATATTTTATTTTGAACTGATAACACTGGTGATGGTGAACACACAACAACTCTCATATTATTGATCTGATTCTCTAGTCAAGTTTTACAACAATTTGGAAATGTCTACTTTGCACTTTTTGCATTATTTCATAGACTTAGAATTTTTATCCAAACTAGCTATCTTCCAAAATAAGTAGTTCTAGAAGAACTTTACCAAGGAAAATTGATCTATCTTTATGAGTAGATAAAAAGTTGAGTAAATAAAATTTTCTAGTTTCATCATTTGTGGTCACTTTTCCTCTTAAAATCCCCCAAAAGTGGCCTTGAATAGTGGATTGTCCCCTGTTTTTGCACCTCCACTCCAATATATTTATAATATGTCCAATTCCTTCACTATGTATTTCATGTATACTTTCCTGACACCTTGTAAAAGTATCACCAATAATAAGGCCCCTGCCACTGAGCACCGCCCTACTCTTAAAAAACTTCTAATTTGCAATTTTTGGAAATTTGGTGGATAATTTACCAATGGCCCTCATTGGCACTTCTTGTATCCCTTCTCACTTTAGAAAACCCCCCAAAAAAAATCATTGGAAACTAAGATTTTATGTTCCTATTATGGCCTTGCTGCCACATGGTGTCTCCTGATTGCTTGTGTGGTTTTGAGGAACAACCCCAAAACCATAAATCTAAATTCTTCCAAATTTCTTATGGGACATGGAATAGACACCACCCGTAGGCCCGCAACTCACACACTCGACCCTCGACATTTTGCCTCAGCCACATGTACACGACCCATGCCATATGCCACCATGGAATTTCCACTGTGGTATTCCATCTCATCACCACCACATCACCCAACACGTGGCCTCCACATCACCATGTACGAAAATTTTTCAAAATTTTCAAAAATTCCCAATTTTGTCAAAAATGCCTAATTTTGAAATTTCTACCTCAGCTACCATGGAATCTCTGGGTTAAACTTATCAAAAATGATTTCAGCCTTGCATGTGAAAAATTTGACCTCTGTGCGTGAAATTCAAACATCCTTGAATTGATTTTTCGACGGATTTTACCTAGAAGTTGGGGCTTTTACCCAATTTTGCTCAATTTCTCCCAATTTCCATGAATTTCACAAATTGGTTGGCAAGACGAAACTATAACTACCAATTATTTTACATTCATGCCTCTGAATTCTTGGATGATACCCGTTCAGGGAGTTTCAACTATTTTCCCCAATTTTCCCTTGAGGAAAATTCTATTAAACACTTTGCAAGCATACTAAAAAAATTTCCTCTAAAAATTTATGTTTTTACATGTTGATCTCTGAACCATATAGCTCGAGTGTTGTAGCTCGCTCGGATACCAATTTTTAATGTACCCAGCCACCCCTATGCTTCTGAGATGGTGGGGCACTAGAAAATTTCTTCAATTTTACCATTGAATTCCTCTTCAATAACCAACTCGAATACCATAATTAAATTATGCCCTGTCATATGATAAAAATATGCAGATACATGGCATGAAACTTATGCATTAATTACAATAACATATAGAAATATAAATGCAAACCATTCATGAAATATAACAACAAATTAAGCATATAAATACACATAAATAACATAATTATATCACATAATCCATAACAATTATCTTTATCAAAATGAATCACCAATTGGTTGCATACGAGGGACATTCCTCCCAACCCTAGGCATTGTTTCACTCGTTCTTTCTACAACAGACCAACCCTAATTTGGGGCTATGAATCGACAAGGAAAAACAATTATTGTATGTTATTGAAAGTAATGCATAAGTTTTCATATCATTTGTTTGCATATTTGTAACATATGATAGGGAATAATTTGATTATGGTATCAAAGTTGGTTATTAAAGAGGAATTTAGTGGGAAAATTGAAGATTTTTTCCAATGCCCCACCATCCCAACAGGAACATGGGTGGTTGGGTACATTACAAATCGATGTCGTCCCTGCTGAGATGGTGGGCACTAGAAAAATTATTCAATTTTACCACTAAATTCCTCTTCAATAACCAACTCGGATGCCATAATTAAATTATGCCCTATCATATGTTACAAATATGTAGACTTATGGGTGTTACTTAGATGCCTTGAAAAGGAAGATGTTGAAAGGGTATTGATAGAACTTCATGATGGTCTAGTAGGTGGACATTTTGCAGGAGAAACCATTGCCCACAAAATCCTGAGGGCATGGTACTATTGGCCAACTTTGTTCAAGGATGCACACGCACATGTAAGAAAATGAAAAGTTGGTCAACTAAGTGTTGGGAAACAAAATAAGGCACCCATTCCATTGCAACCAATAACCATCTCTAGACCTTTTGAGAAATGGGGAATAGATGTCATAGGGGAGATAAATCCAAATTCATCTAAACATCACAAGTACATCTCGATTGCAACCAATTATTTCACGTGATGGTTAGAAGCCATTCCACTTACCCATATTAACGAGAAAGTGGTGATCCAATTACTGGAGAAACACATAATAGCAAGGTTCAAGGTACCTTCTGTTTTGGCTTTTGATAATGCTTCCTATTTTTATTCTACTCTTTTGACTGAATTTTTTCTAAACAAGGGAATTATACCGAGATATTCTACTAACTACTACCTGTAAGGAAATGGTGTTGCAGAATCAACCAATAAAAACCTGTTAATATTTCTTAAAAAGGTTGCAGTGGAAAACCATAGGAATTGGCATAATGCACTTCGCAGTGCTCTATGGGATGATAGTGTAACTCCTAAAGAAGCCTTAGGGAATTCTCCTTATTTCCTAGTTTACAGACAAGAAGCTATCCTTAAAAATAATTTGTATCTCCCATATCTACAGCTTTCTCAGGACTTAAGGGACCAACCACTTTCAATCATGCAACAAAGAATATACACACTTTTGATGGTTAAGGAAGAAAGGGAAAGGGCTAGGAAAAATTTCGTAGCTCACCAACAGTTAGTCAAAAGGTGGTTTGATAAGCACAAAGAAAGAGACAAAAACTTTGAGGTAGGAGACTGTTGATGGGGCAGAATTTCCCATCAACAATAAGGGGTACTCCCCAATACAAAGTCCCAATTAGACTATGCACTGTTTGGTTTAGGATACCCATATGGATTCTCTCTCGGCTTCCATTACTGGTTATGAGGGTGAATATGGATGGTTATGCAACGTAAATATGTAGATGAATACTATGTACGAAAATAAATATAATCTACTTCTAATATATCCTATCCCATCCTAGCTAGGAGAAAACTGTCCTAACCAGATGAGATGTAATTAAACTAAAATCTACTGGAAACCTCACTCAGATAGTTGTAATGAAAGTGAAAATTTAGAAACACATGCATAAAAATATATAAGAAAACAATTCTAAACTATATTTCTGCATACATCACAACCCATGTGCTTAGGACATATAAAATATAAGAAAGAATAACAAGACTATAAGAGTGACATAGATTGCATTAGATTAATCTATAAGCAAGCATATCCTTACATCCCATGTGAACAACATACATTCCACTAGAAATAGTTCACAACACAGCAACAACACACAAAAGTTCTTCTCTCTTTCCAAAATTGGCCCTAAGGACTTCTCAATATTCATTAACCAAGTATTTTCTCCAAAACAAGTTCTAGAGTGTATAGAAATATTGAAAAGCACCCATTAAAAGTGGGTCTCTTCCCATATTTGTTCAGTTGTTCCTAACTCCCTTGTGACTTCTTGTATTCCCCCAAAGAAATTGTTACAAAGGTGACCTTTCAGATTCCTTGCCTAAGATTGTGACACATGTAGGGGGCGAAGACAAAACTGAGGGTGGTTGGAAAAAGACAAAATATAATGCAATTAAAAACAATTTCGAATTTTTCTTTTTTCTTTTTTTATGGACTCTTGTCCTGGATATATGTTTTCCATGTTATCACACAAGTTCTAGGTTGGGAAAAGCCTGACCCAAACCACAATATGGCGACAACTAAGAGAACACCTACCCACTATCACCTCATATAGGTATTTGTGTCACTTTAGAGGTGAAGTGACCACCTCAAGGGGGAATCCTAGGTGACCCTAGGGGTAAATGAGACAGAAAGTGATATGATGAGATGAATCCCCCTATTGGTCAAGTTTCTAAGTGGAAGAAGGATTTGATGACACGTCTTGAAAGTGTTTTAAGGTTTCCAAGTCTTTGAGTACCTATGGAAAATGTTTGTACCTGCCCGAGACACAAGAAAAGCCAACTATACGAGCTAAATGTTAGGTGGACAAGCAATTTAAGATTATTGTCCCTATTTGCAGAAATCAACAAAAATATATATCCGCAAGTAAATATTTGTTAGAGCTATTAAATAAATGCCAAAGTCAAGATAATGATACAAGAGATAAGCAAGGTATAACTAGTACAACTCAATATTGAAAGAGCAAGACTTTAGCATAAAAGTAAGGTTGTTATAAACAAGTGTTGCAGAGATACTTTATCAGCCTTATGTATGTATCAAACATTTTTTTACAGTAGAAAAATAAGCCACCAAAACTTGCAAATAATCCACCCAAAAAGTGCGCTAGAACTAGTAGACTATAGGGGAAAATTACTAGCAACTTTTGATGCTTGAAAACAAAGTTATTTAGAAAGTTGTTTAGGGTTTTCTACAACCCTAATGGCTATAGATTAAATTTGTAACCGCAGAAAGAACTACTTGGATAAACAATATGCCTTTGTGGCCTTATCAAGCTTAGAACATATTCCAACTTAGACGATCTCAATATCTCAACTTTTTACGATTACCAATGCAATAATTTATTTCTCCAATGCATGAATATTAGTGTCTTTCTATTGAGTAAATGGATTATCTTTATAACAAGTTGTATGAGTTACTTCCTTGGGATTGTAATCCCTTTTACTCCCTAAGGCAAACCCGAACCAACAAGGAAAACCTAGGAGGGTGTAAGCCATTTTACTCCTCCTAGTATCTTTTGCACCAAAAATTATTTCAAACAATTACAATGGACTTGGAGGCGGCTGTATGCCCTTATACTCCCCAATAAATCATCACATTTACCTTACAACCAATAAAAGAGAGCAATAAACATGAAATCCTTACCTAGTTGAAGCATTAAGAAGATGAAACCCTAGTTCACCAAGCAAATTCCACCATAAATCAAGAAACAATCCTCCAAGAGAGATAGTGCATCATCCATCCATCCACTAGCAAATATAAACCATCACAAGATAATTTCACCAAGATAGATAAAGAGAGTTTCCCAAGTAGGGTGCAAATTTCAGCCAATGTAGTCTTCTCACAGTGGGAGAGTTATGTTAAAATGAAATAGAGTTGATCTCTATTTATACAAAATGTTCTAAAACATGTTTGTCCACAAAACGTAGGGTAAAACACAATATAATGGGTAAACATACCTTACCTTTCCCCTTTACAAAAGTAATATTATTCAATTCATATTTTTCACATAAGAGAAACCCTAGAAATATGTCATCACCCCTCTTTTGGGCAACGTTTGGCACTTTTGGTCAAGTCATTGAGTTGGAGAACGGAGTGCTAGGCCTCCAAAGGCCAATTTTCTTCAACCAAAGACTTTTTTCCATGATCCATGAGCCTCTTCCTTCAAAAAGTTCCAAATTTCCATCATCACCACCATAACTTAGCCCTAGGTGACGTCAAACCCTCAAAAGGTGACATTTTTTCCCTTTCAAGCAAGTCGTTTGACATGTAGGGGTTGGGAATGATCCTCCAAGGTGTCCTCTATGCATCCAAAGGAATTTCATCATCATCTAGAGTGTAGTCCCTTGGAATCCAACCTATGGGCTTCAATCCCCATGGAAGCCCAGGCTAGGCGTGTTCTTCCAAAATTTTCCATCAACTAGATCCTACAAAGACAAATGGATACGCCCTCCAAGGATCTCAAGTCAAATGCATCATGATGAGTAAATAAAATCAATAAAATAGCCATATAAGCATGTACATCCAAACCACCTTATCAAAATAAACAAGTGCTCAAAGACCTTATTCAATTTGCCAAGTTTAGGTATGGGAGGGTTGACAAAATGACCTATTGGGTCAATCGTACCTCAAGTTTAGGGGTGTTTCCTGAGGAGACCTATTTCTAAGTCATGTGGATGAGGTGTCATGGATGGGGGAAAGACTTTTGGGCATGGGTTTCATGACATACAAGGGGTTGTGGTGTCTCATTTATGGGTACCTTTGTAGAAGCTGTGTTTCACCTTCGTTTTTCAATGCAATCTTTTCCAAGCCCATTTATTACCTTTTATTCTTTTAAGATGTTTCCAGGTTGAAGACAAAGTGGGGCTTCTACCTAAGCATGAAAAATCATTCCCACCTTGAATCTACCCTAGTCACATCATGCTTCCCCAAGTTGAAAACATGTGGGGGGCTTCTACCTAAGCTTTAAAAACAATGCCCACACATCACTAGTACATATTGGAAAAATTTCGACGTTCTATTTGCAACGTTATGGAAAAAATTGGCCATACTGTCAAAAAATAGAGGAAATTTTAAATGTGTTTCTCCATATTTTCCGATAACATCGCAAGTGCAAAGTAATACAAACACATGTCGCTATTACGACAACGGTAGGAAGATGTCGCTATTGCGACGCCATTGGATTTTCGTCTCTCTTGCGACTTTGGTAAAATAGTCGTCGCACTTGTGACGTTATGGAAACTAGGTTTTCCCCCTCCCAATGGTCACCTATTATTTGAAAAAATCAACTTTGACTTGGTCAACTATCGTCGGAATTGCGATGTTATAAAATCTATAAATATGTTGCATTTTACGGATGTTGTGACAAGTTTGCTATAATAACGACACTTCAAAAAGGGTATAAGTCGGTATTCTTGGCAAACAAAAAACATGTTATTTTTTCAATATATGTCTATAGGGAAGAATGTTAGAAAACATTAGATCTGGGAAAATAATTAAAGAAGGTGAAAACGATGACGATAAATGTTATTTCCCTTGCAAAAATTGGTGTACTAGACATCCCGAAAGAGTTCTAATAGCAACAGCTAAAAAACATTGAAGAAAATATGAGCACATGGACGGGGGATCAATGAATATCATCCCATGGTAATTAGCTATATATACATTCATTATCCATTTTAATATTTATTGTATTCTCAAACTTTTATATTGTTTTATACATGCACTAATTTTTCATGATTATTTGTAATTACAAAGTTAGATTTGCCCCCTAACTTTATGCACAAAGCACCAAGTAGTAGCAGAAATGATGTTGTAGTACAAGATGAATAACTTGAAGAAGATAATGAAGATCAAGTTAATGATCCCATGGAAGTAGATGACAATAATAAAATAGTTCAAGATGATGGGACAAATCAAATGATCCAAGACTTATTCGGTCATTCAGATGAGGATCATGGGGACAGTAGTGATGGTATTTATGATGTACCTCTCATTGAAAAGGAAAATAAACAACTTTATAAAGGGTCAAGAACAAATCTTCTCTCCACTACATTGTTGTTGGTGAAATTGAAAGTTACGACTCATTTGTTGAATGCTTGTATGACACAGATCCTAAGGTATGTAATATGTTTCATCACATCTACATAAAGGTTGACTTTTCCCCATTTTTTTTAGTGTTAACTAATGTGTAAAATAAAAATGCAATATTTACAATTACTATTCTTTACATTAACTATTTATTTTTTATGTTTTAGATTGTTAGTTGAATTTTTGTTACCCTCATCAAATATTTTACCTCGCACATATCGATATTTACATGCTATTATGAAAGACATTGGAATGGAGTATCAAAGTATAGATGCATGTCTTGATGATCATATTATATATTATGGACAACATGCATTGAAAATAGAATGCCTAGTATGTGGTATCAGTAGATATCGAACCGATCAAGTAACAAAAATGGTCCCTCGAAAGGTTCTTCGGCATATTCCCATAATTCCACGTTTGCAGCGACTGTTCAGGTGCCAAAGAATAGCACATTGTATGGATTACCATGCACGAAAGAGAATTGAAGATGGCATTCTTCGAATGCTTGCAGATGGTTATGCATTTAAGGAAATTGCTGCAAAATGGCCAGAACTTACAGATGAACCTCGTAATGTTAGGCTTTCATTGGCAACTAATGGTGTTAATCCATTTGGAGAGCTTCAGTCTGTTTACTCAGTGTGGCCTATTTTTGTTATCAACAATAACATTCCTCATTAGATGTCAATAAAGAGGGAGCACATAATGTTGACAATCATTATTCCAGGTAATTGTTTACATTAATTTTTCGAATTTAAAATTTTCATTTCTCTTTTTTTGCATAACATCTTTTATTTATGTATTTACGTATATATACATACCATGGTAGTAATTTCATGTAATTTCAAACAATTAGCTAAGTACCAAGTTAAATATATGAATGTGTATATCGAGCCTCTTATTGACGAGCTACTAAAGTTATGGGAGGGCATCACTATGTATGACATCTGTAAACCAATTGGGAAGAAGAGATTTCAATGTCGTGGAATACTTTTATGGACAATTAATGATGCCCCAAGACTAACACATTTTTGTGGTATGTAACGTTCCATATTGCACGCTTGAATAGTATATAATTAATTGAATATGTCATGCATGTTGTTTAAATAATCATTTTGTATATTAATAATTCACATTAATCCATCCGTTGCAGGTCTTCAA
>ML823826.1:62854-77227 GCA_009831015.1 Picea engelmannii
ATTAAAAAAAAAAAAAAAAATATTTCAAACAAAATAAAAAAATTAGTATTAAAAACATAAAAAATAAAACAAATTTAAAACAAAATAACAAAAAAAAAATGTCAAGCATTAAACCCGTGCCCTAGTGCAATCAAACCACAACAAGTTCAGGCCCTAGTGCATTCACACCACAACAAGTCGACCGAGAGGGAGGAGATAACCCACAGCAAGCGCGAGAGGGAGGAGAGAACAACAACAAGCCTGAGAGGGAGGAGGGAAGGGAGGAGGGAACCTACGCCCTGCAAACTTGCATCGACGGAGAAAGATTGTGCCTTGCATTCAAACCATGGAAATCCTTATAGGGAGGAGAGAACAACGGGTGTTTCGAGTCATGATCTACATTGGTGTTTCTCTAAGGTCGTGAGGATTTCGTTGTTACCTTATTTGGAAAAATACAGCAGGCATTTTGCAGGTGTGTCGAAACAACATAACACAAGGTCAGAACAACATCATGTTGGACCCTAGGTAGGTGTGTGTAAAATTTTCTTGAACTTAACCTTGTTCTTTTATTTATCTAGTAATTCACCACAAATATGGACGATGGACTTTTAATGTGACTTCTTGGCATCCATTTTGTATGCTTCGTAAGTAGTAAATCTTAATTCTGTAATATACATATTTCTTCAAATCTTAGTAAAACAGAGTTTTTGAGGTTTTAGGGTTTTAAATATAGGTGATGAAAGGAAGCTTATATCAATTCCAAATCCAACTAGGGAAATGGATTCAAGGTGAATCAAATGGCCGATGAGGTCAAGAGGAAACCCTCTTAAGAATGGGCTCATTGCATTCAAGGATTAGGGATTATATTAGAACCAAAAGGAAAAACCATTTAAGAGGGGGGTGGCCCCTCCAAATAAGCTCCATAATTCTTGTGTGAAGGTGTACCAATCCTCATCAAACATGTAAAAAAGGACTCACAATCCACTTCCAAGTGGACACATGGCTCTTCAAGGTCAAGGAGGCTTCAAAAGCGATGAGTGTAACCCTAAAAAATGGACAGAGTCCTCTAAATCAGCTCTAATATGTCAAATGTGAAGCCAACAAGGTGTAATCACCCTCCTTAAATCATGCCAATGTCCTCTCCAATTCAATGGATGGTTGAACAAACCCACACATGCCAAATGAAACCTTCATGCAAACTTCAAGGTGGACATCTCATCAATTGATGTGAAAGATGCCTCAAAATGAGTTAATAAGGTGAGCTTTCATAAATTTGGAATGTGCCAAGGCATGAGAAGCTTTGGTTAATCAAGAATAGCCAAAAACAATTTTTACCAATGCTTTGGGAATCATGAATTACCTCTATGAATGTGAATTACATTGGGAAATGTGAAGATTCCCAAAAATATGAATGAAACTATTGCCATGCCCAAACTCAACAAGACACCATGCAACATCAAGTATTGCATCATCAATCAACAAATATGCCTTGAAATCCTCTACCTCAACAAGATACGTGGAACCAAGTAGGTTTCTTAATTGTCTACAGTTGATCAAAAATCCAAAGGCTAGTGAATAAACTCACTAGGGTTGTTACCCTATACCAAAATGAGGGGTAATAGACCATATAATTCTATATGTAGCACAAAAAAAACATATTTTTATGCTTCATAACATTAAAAAAAAAAAGAAGGAAACACAATGATATTTTTGTATTATTGGATACGTCATCACTTATAGTTTGAGTAGCTATCAATGTCACCCTTATCCAACGAATCAATATTGTGTCACCTTATCCTACAATTTTATAAGTTTTATTAGGTCTTGAGTCTTTGTTCATGTGTATATGGAAGTATAAATGGTGGTTGAGTGGCTTAAGAGGTCTTACAAGATGCAAAGAAATACATTTCCCCATGTATTGGCAAGGTTAAAAATTTCGAGAGAACATAAAAATTTGAAATCCTTATGTGACATTCCTCTTATGAAACAAGGATTTGTATCATTTTTTCTTTATTATAACATTGTTCTTTTCAATTTTTGACGCGAACACATTTATTCACAACATGTGGGTTTATTCACAACGTTGGTTTTCTCGTTGGGTTCTAGATACTACTTGTAGAAATATTAGTATTAATTACTTGCCCTTCCACTAGAACCCTACTGACTCCTAGTATGATCAATCATCCATACTACAAAGGTCTCACATTTAGAAATATTGGGTCTTTACAATTGAACCAAATGTTGGCTTGAGAAATAGACTAGGGTCCACTTAAGTGTTCAACATAGGCATTGTAGTCTAGTATTGGCATATCAATCCCTTGTTACAAGGAAGGTCTCACCTGAGACACCTTGCCAAAACCTTAGGATAACACGAGGACATGTAATATAACATAGTGTGCCATTGAAACTGCTTCAACAAACATTCCATTATTCCAACCTTCAATTATCCTATCTTTTAAGGACATGACTAATTAAAACCCGGGAAGGGTCATTCTTCGCCATATAATATATATCTAATAAAAAATAAACATCATCCACGTGAAATAGACATAGAATCTCAATTTTAAATACTAGTACCCCTCCATTAAACTCCAATAAAACTAGATACATGGCTCCAATAGAGTTGAGCATAATAGTCACAACTCAACAATATAATATACAAGACAAGACAAGACAAGACATAGAGACTATCACCAACATGATCAAGAGACTAAAAAAACCTTAACAGTAATAGACAACAACAACAACATCACTTATCCCATTGTCAATAACTCGCATCCATGCCTTATCCTTTACAATTTTGTATCCATCGATGGGTTACGAATCAATAACAACTCTTGTATTTGTTACTTAACAATGTACTTTACTCTCAATTGCTCGCTCCCTTTTGACATGTATAGGCCACCGTTACCTTTCTACCATTTCTTCTCCTTGGGTTAAGGAATCACATCCCTTAATGTCTACCACCTTCTATTATAGTTTCATTTCCTCAACCCCACTTGTAGTCTATTTAAAGAATTTTTTTAAGTCAACCCTGATATTGTTAGTGTGGCAGTATGATAGTTTCTAGGATTGTCATATGCACCTATAGTCTCTATTTACTATTCACGTCAATGTTTTATCTTCACCCATTATGCATATGTGTCATCCTTGTCTCATCTTGAATGAACACCATGTAGGGAAATCTTGTGATTTTAATCATATTTCATCCCATTTGTATTCCATGTCTCATCCCTTCAATTCTACATGGTTTTTTCTTGGACCTAAAACATTATAGAATTCAATTTTGGTATGAGGTCAAGTCAGTGGGAAGTGTTGCACAACTAGACAACATAAGAATCTCACTCCACCCAATCTAGTATTGGATCGGAAATATCATAAAACACATGTTTAATTCAAGTATTGGTGTTGGGTAAGGATCCATGCAACACTGAGGAACATAAGGGTTGATATCTACCTAGGCTCTTGAATCCAAAAACATTATGAAACACAATCATGCATTGTATCATGTTGAGCACCACCTCAATTTTTGTGTTGCTTGTTCGATTGCTAAATTGAAAAATCACCATTTAGGTATGTATAATCTTTTGATTATGTCCTCTAGATATTATGGATCTGTCAGTGTAGGTTTATGGTTCAACAATGGATAAATTCTAACATGAATGTATGGTTCACCATATCCATAAGAAAATGATTGTTCCTTTGACATCCCCATGTTAACATATTCATCTCATGCTTTCAACAGTGTCTTTCATCTAGAATCAATGGTACATTCCCTCACTAATGTCACCTTACAATTAATATTAGTGCCTTCAATGGTTCCTTTTCAAAATATTGATAATAGCACCTCATCATCATCAATGAATTTGATGGTTCCTTTTAACATCATCACATGGGAGCGGTTTCTCAAAATGTGGCCCAATTGATCTCAATTTTAGCATCGAATTGGTTTGATTTGTCCTCCACCTTAACCACCTCGGTTCCCTCTTCCCTAGTAATGACCTACATTGGTATTATCAGTGTTATTAGGGTCCACTTAAGTGTTCAACATAGGCATTGAGTCTAGTATTGGCATATTCATGTATTTGAAATAATATTCATATTTCCAATGAGGGTAGTCTTTTAGGTGAGTTAAATTTCCACCTTTCTTGTTCATTTTTTTCAGAAATACCATGATTTGGGTTGTCTTTAAATTTTCCAAAAACTCTTATGGTAAAGTTACACGAGAAAAGTTCCCAACATAGAATTGGAATCCTAATTTTTTGCAAAGTTCCTATCGAGTTTGGGTCAATTTTTCACTGGAAAAAATAGATGATATGAGTGCCCCTTATCCCACTCTAACCATTTCAAATCCAAAGCTCAAAAATATGGAGAAAACTAGACAGAGAGAGTCATAGAACATGAATTTGTAAGAAACTAAAAATATCTCAAAATGATTTGTCTTTCTTGGTGTTGATGTCATTTTACTCCAAACATGCCCATATAATGCCCATATAGTATACCAATAGTAATAGAGCATAATACAATTGTGAAAGAGTAACACTATGGTAATCATTATGAGCTTATTGTGATACCAATAGGATACTAGTAATGAACTAGTGTTACATATTGATTGACTGATTGTTTCTGTCATTAATGGTCTTATAGGACATACAAGAAAACAAGTATTTGTAATATATATCTTCATTGAGTGAGGGGAGTTCAAGTAGAATAGAGGAAAGTGAGACATCTAGTAGGTCTAACAGGCGGATATCAACTAGAGGTGAGAAGATCAGAAGAAAATTTCATAGACACATGGAATTTTTTCTTGCGAAAGGGGGATAATGTTATTATGATCATGAGAGCATAGATGACTTTGAGGTGCCCTTGAGGTACAAACATATAGTGAAACGATGGGTACCCAAGGATCTTCCTGAAACAAACATTTTTTTTTGTGTAAATGAAAGGATATAGCGGATTGCTCCATCGTCATTACATGGTTTGGGGCTATTTTCCATGGATGGCATAAAGGTTTGTTATGATGGATTAAATGAATTGATGGAGTACGTTGGACCCTATTATATCTACAAATATTGGATATGAATAGTCCAATATACAAAAAGTATGTGAAGATATGGCTTGGCTGCAAATTATATACAGCTAAAAGACAATGATCAAAATAAAGGAGAAATTGTCTATATTCATGAAAGGCCAAAAGAAACGGGGAATATTGCAGGGTTTATAAATAGTACATGACCCGTGACCACAAATAAGCGACCCAATTGCGTATTTCAGGTGCATGAAGGAAACAATGTATTCGTATGTGCAATAAAATCAATAGCTGCAGGGGAAGAGTTATTGATTGATTACAATTTGAATCGAATAGATACATATGTCTCTATTATGGGGGAGGTACGTATACTAATTTACCCAACCTGTAAGCAATGACTCTCATATTTTATGATTTTCATTATGTTCTTTACAGTGTTAATCCATTTGGAGAGCTTTGGTTTGTTTAGTACTCAGTGTGTCCTATTTTTGTTATCAACATTTGAATTTCTCATACATTTGAATTTATTTCTGATGATAATGATCATGGTTCTAATTTTATTGTAATGTGGCAGGATGATCGTGGTAAATCAAAAGCAGCCTCAGAACTGGTAAACAAACAACAATTTTTGAATTGCATTTAATGTGCATTTTAATTATGTGGCGATCAATTATTTTATTTGTTTACATAACTGAATTATCATTTATTTCTTCGAATATGTAGTCGGAGGGACATGATGTTGATGATGATTCGCTCAGCGAAAGGGATTTTTTTGAATCCCCCGACCCTATAGTTTTAATTAGAAAAAAATCAATAAAGGAAACAAGGAACTAGCTCACTTGTTAGATATTCTAGATAAAACTCTTGAAGTCGAAGAAAGGCTCAAAGAAGTTATGAAAAGGCTTAAGACATATAAGGTAATAACCATAATTTCAAGTGATTTTATTTTTATGTCATAAGATCAATTATGAAAGATTGATTTTTAACTTTTACATTATCTAAATGAAAAAATGTTTTCTTTCTTATATAGAGATTTTTGGATCCTGCTGACAGCGACATGCATGGTGTTGGTAGTAGTGGCGCTGCACAGACACCACAGGGTCCTGACGCATGCCCTTGTATAGCTGCCAGGACACAACTATTCAGATCTCCACCTTCCACACCATTAGGTGGGAGACACGACACGCACGCCGAGGAAGCGGCCAAACAGGTAGGCTCTGGAGGTGGTGACGGAGATGAGGTCGATGATTTGACAAACTATATGGTTGGTTTTTCTAAAGAAAGACATGTGACCAGCACGTGGACCCTTAAGGGCACATTTATGGTCAACGAGGAAGGGCTTCCATTAAAGCAAGTTAAAGTCCCAAGTAATTTTTAAAATTTTAATTGTTTCATGTTCTCTATGTAGACAAATATAAATCATCTAAATTATTATTTTTAAATTAATAATCATATAATCATTTTGCGTGTAGGGAATAACGATTTTTATAGGTCCTTGGAGAATAAGGCATTGCTGATTTTTGGGCCCACCATATGGGAGAGGTGGAATTCCCAAAATTCCAACCTCAAAAAAGAATTGATGGATTATCTCGAAAGCATTTTTGGTGTAGAAACATTTAATAAGACCTTGGTCACCGCCGCAGCTGGCCAATATTTAAAATATACGTGAGAAACATATAGGAAGCACTTGAAACAAAAATATAGGTACAAACATCCTCTAATGATTCCAGAGAGGGAGTGGAAGACCCTCACTGAGGATGCAAAAGAGAAGAAATTGACAAATGAAGGAAAAACACCCTCTGGTCCCAGAAGGTAAATTACAATTTCAATTCAATACCTTCAATTTTTTTTAGATGTACATAAAATTGTGGTATATATTAACACACTTGAAACTTTTGATGATAGGTTGATTGACACGTCAAAGGAAACAAAAGCAAGGCTTGCCAAATGTGGCCAGCACAGGCTAGGCCAGGGTAGCTACTTGAAGTTGCAGTCAGGAATTGTAAGTACCTAATATCTTATTTGTATCGCCTTAAAACTTTTAGGTAAATGTAGTGAATAACATTAAAAATTCATACTCTTATGCAATGTAGGGTGACGAGTTTGGTGTTGAAACCATGGAGGAAAATCTCCAGCTTGGTTGCAAGTATGGCTATAAAGTTGTAGTTGACCACCAAAAAATCTTGGGGTAGATACCAAGAACCACTTTGCAGGATAAGGTAAATAAAATTCAATCCACATTAACCTTTATTATTAATATAATATAGTATGTTGGATATTATTAATATTTACAACTTTGTTTTAATCAGGGGAGCAACATTGTCAACTAACGCACTAGTATTGGAGAGCAGTGCGTTGATAGCAGTTTGCAACCAGAAGATGGTTCTCCCATGCAGTCCCAATTTTCCACGGGGTGCAGCCCCATGATGGTGCTATGGCCGAGCTAGCACATGACGGTAATATGGTTGTATTTTAATCATATACTTAATAATTTCGTAGTTATACATTTTGTACTTCTATTTTTTTTTATTTATACATTTATGATTGTCCTTATAAATATTGTAGTCTCAATGGCAGAGAATGTTGTACTTGAGGCTCATACAGTTGAAGAGGATCACACGGGGGCAACCATTCCAACGCTGTCGACCAGTGCACTAGGTAAATAATGACATTGCAGGTGTCTTTTTTCATATTACTGAACTAGTTCAATGATATTTAAATACTGGCCATTTAAATTTAGTATTTTTTTCTTTTGTAGGTGATGCCTCATCACAACGGCCTCCATTACACTATAAGTACCCCATGACTAGGCGTTCTCTACGTGAGAGGACGCAATCACAATCATATTTTGAAGAGCACCCAGAGAACGATGACATAGATATTGATGAAATGATTAGGAACTATAGAGCTAAGAAGAAGAGGCCGACTAAAATTACTAAATGATGATGTACATGAATATTTTAATAAATATTTAATATAAAATCTATTTTCACCGTATTCCGCTCACTCCAATTGGATCAAGGAAACATTTTATTTCATTGTAAATAGTTATGAATATTGGTATGTATATATGTTTGTTTTGTTGTAAATATTTCAATAGATTTATATGTTGGGTATTGGGGAATTGAGAGTGATGTGAGGGGGCGAGGGAGGGCCATAAGAGCTTTCACCTTCACGTGGTTGGCCCTGTTTAGTATAGAATAATTTATTGGAGCCGTTTAATCTTGGAACAAACCTTCCTCGATCCAACGGAGAAACCACAAAGTCAATGTTGACTTCATTGTTGCTACTTCAAATCAAGGGAGGCAGTTTGATCAAATATTAGACATGTGGCTCCAATAAATTATTCTCAAAACCAAGAGGAGCTCATTTAGGTATGTTCTGACACTCTCATAAAAATGCATCTTAGATTAAATAATGCGCTACAAATATGACTTGTATTGATTTTTTAGATATTTATGGAGGTTGAATGATTTTGGCAAGTATTTTAAGATATTTCTTCGTCGATTGAGAGAAGCTCAAGACTAACAGAGGGTCATACAACTGAAGAGAAACATGCGGTGTCAACCATTCCAATAGTACCATCGAGCAGTTCATCAGATCAGGTGTGATTTCCTCTTTCATCATAGTTTATATAGTCATCAATTCTAGTTATGTTTAATGTTTTATGAATTGTTATGTTCGATTGCAAAATTGAAAAATCACCTTTTGGGTATGTATAATCTTTTGATTATGTCCTCTAGATATTATGGATATGTCAGTGTAGTTTTATGGTTAACCAATGGATAAATCTAACATGAATGTATGGATAAATTCTAACATGAATGTATGGCTCCGAACATGCCGCCAAAAATGGTAGTTTCTTTCTATCATTTTCATGCCTTTTTAGCCTCTTAGAAGGGTTTTTAGAAGAGCCCACTTTGACTTTCCCTTCCTTTATGTCTCCTGCTTGATTTTTACCTTGCATTTTTCATATGTAATTTCACAACAATAACTAGGTATTGACTTATTGGTATCCTAACATGACTCCCCTTAGTGATTTATGGGATTCCTCAATTTTTTCCTACAATCCATGACCAAACTGAATATTGGTTCCATTGCTTGACCATCCCTCTATATCAATCCTTTGGTTCCTTGGATCTTAGAAATATTGCAATTATTTCCTAAACATTTCCTAAACTTACATGTATTCCCTAAACAATCCTCCTTTACGCAACAATACATTTTTTCTCCTTTGGTACAAGATGGAAGCTAAGTAGTATGACTATCTATCTCAATTAGAATAACATGGTTATAGAATCTCCTCTCTTTAGTGCAAGACTCAATATAACCATCATAAACTAGAGGACAACTAAGGTCAAAGGGAGTGAGTTTTTGGGTTATGATGGGGTTGCAAAAATTAGAGCTTCCACCAAAACAATCGTAAGCTAAAAAATACTTTCCTTAACATCCTTTTTGTATAAAAAGGTATCAAGATGTATTGAATTAGATAATGAGAAGTGTGAACCAATTTTTAGCAAACTATCTTTGGGGGGGACCCAAAGTTGATTAGATCCATCATTGGGAACTTTAGGCATCTTCTCACTTCCTTTTGGGAAGCAAATGTCATCCAAATGGTAGGTTCCTAAGGGATCATCCTTTCTTAGTTTTGGATTGATCCTTGGATATGTTCCTTGGTGGTTGATATAAGTCCTTAGATTTGTCTAGGGCCCCTGGATGTGTTCTAAGGAATCCTTTCTTAGTGCTTGGATTGATCCTTGGATGTGTTCCTTGGTGGTTGATATAAGTCCCTAGATGTGTTCTAGGGCCCCGGGATGTGTTCCAGGGAACCCTTTCCTAATACATGGGTTGATCCTTGGTATTGTACCTTGGTGGATAAGACCCTAGATGTGTTCTAGGGCCTCCAAATGTGTTCTAGGGAAACCTGGTCTTTGATGAGGTAGATCTTGGTGTAATACCAAGATGTGTTGATGTGTGATCATGTTCCTCTCTCCTGGGATGGTCCATGAGACTGAGGAGTGCCTATGAAGATGGACATGACCACATTGTTGATGGACCCCCTTATGTAGTGATGATAAATTTTATAGGTCATTATTAGACTCATGTGGATATGTTTTGCCATTATGGACCCCCCCCTTGAATTTGTCTTAAAAGGTACGCCCTTGTTGTTTTATGTGATTGAGGTCTTATTTATGTGATTGGGGTTTTATATGTGTTTAGGGTTTTTATAATTAATATTAATATTAATTGACATTTTAATTAATATTTGTATTAATTAAATGTTAATATTTAATTATAATTTTAAATTCCCCTAACCCATCTCCCTAACTATAAATAAGACCCTACCCACTAGCATTATATTACACTCACACTCACTCACTCCTCACTCTCATATTTGTTGTGCCTACCTCAGTTGTTCTCTCTTGATGATGGTGCGGCCTCCTTTTTGGACTATATTTTCAGATCTGAGTTTTGTTTTGTTGGTGCGACCTCTCCATTTGATGTAACAATTTTAGATCTAAGTTTTTTTTGTTGGTTTGGCCTCTCTATTTGATGTAACAGTTTTAGATATGAGTTTTGTTGGTGCATCCTCTCCATTTGATGTAACGGTTTCAGATCTGAGTTTGTTGGTGCAGCCTCCCCATTTGTTGTAACATATTCAGATCTGAGTTTTGTTTGTTGCAGTTGTCTTTTGATGGTCTATACCTTGGAAAAATTGTTCCTAAGTCCTTATGATAGAGATCAAACCCTAGAGGTTTGATCCATGAACCTAAAACTATTTCTGAACATGTTATAAAGTTTTTCATCCACACATGTGACAGGTACATCTTTCTTAGATCAGGAGGTAAGCTTGAGGTTTGTCTTTTCACTCAGAAATTTTGTTTATACTCAAAATTTAATTTAGATATGTTTATTTATTTTCTCATATAGGCTGATCTTGTGAACAGAAAAATAAAAAGGCATTATTTGTTTCTATTTTTCCCTAATTCTAACAATTTTCCTATGACTTTGACCAAGGGCACACTACTCTAGGAAGCCTCCTCACACCTTCTTGTGACCATTCTTCTTTCTATTCTTAGCCTATACCAAACATCACTAAACAACACAATGCCTGGAATCATACTGAGCTCTCTATTACTAAGCTCTTGTTATGGAAACTACGCGATATGGCACTCAAAGCATAACTCGTATCTACAGCTTATCGAACTCACTATGAAGATCATGTATGATTAGAGTGGTATCATTATTAGGAAGATACAGTATGAATATTAAGACTAACTAGATTATTACTTGTATTATACCAATCTTATTGAGGCAATGCCATCAACTACTAACTATAAGCTTATAATCAATTAAATCATGTGTACAAATCTCCTTGTATCTCATATGTAGAAACACAAGTAAATCCAAAGAATCACTTCTATTGCCATAAGTTGATAGGTATGAATATGGTATGATCACAGCAGTATGAGTTCCATTTTCTTGAATAGGGATAGATCATTAAATGTGTATATAAAGGGCATAGATTATGTGAAATAAGCAAGTCATATATAACTGATATGGAACCAATGTAAGTTGTAAGTGATATGTTGAACCTTAGGTATTATGTGTAATTATTCATATAGGTCAAATTGTATTACACGACTTTCACTGTAATTACCTAATATTGGTACAGCTATAATACAGAGAAGAGTGTAATCTCCATAGTAATAACCATAACTAAGCTATCATAATAAGTAATGCTTACTAGCATATTCAACGTGTAGGTTGTGTATACCAGTACATATCACATTCTCGTATATATATGGGTTTCATTACCTTATCATAGGTAACTAGTAGAGATAATGGTATAAGTACTATCATGTTCATTAAGCCGATATAATAAGGGTAACATAACACCCATATGGGCTTATCATATGTATTAGTCCATATTTAATGATTACATCTATTTGTATTAGTATCACTAAACAAGTTATTCACTATATACCCTTATTAGGATCATACAAGGGAATTACTTCATTTTAAAATTTTCTAGTTGCAAAATTTAAAAATATAAAAAAAATTAAAAAAAATTGACATTTTTTAAAAATACCTACATGACATCAGGATTGTGACGTATGGTAACATTGCTCCCATGGCACATACATCGGAGATATATAGTTGGTCGTCGGTTGAGCGACGTTACTATAATTCGTAATTGTGACGTATGGTAACGTCGCTCCCATGGCACAAACGTCGGAGATATATAGTTGGTCATCGGTTGAGAAACGTTAGTATAAGTCAGAATTGCGACGTATGGTAACGT
Source organism: Picea engelmannii (assembly GCA_009831015.1). Taxonomy (NCBI): domain Eukaryota; kingdom Viridiplantae; phylum Streptophyta; class Pinopsida; order Pinales; family Pinaceae; genus Picea; species Picea engelmannii. The sequence goes on from ML823826.1 coordinate 75,169, forward strand.
CGCTCCCATGGCACATACGTCGGAGATATATAGTTGGTCATCAATTGAGTGACGTTACCATATGTCGGTATTATGACGTATGGTAACATCGCTCCCATAGCATCCACGTAGTGGAGGCCGACGAAATGGGACGTCAGAATTCCGATGTCTCTGACGTTGCTCTAGCGACAACTATATGGGGTTTGGACAGTCAAATCTGATATGACACGTGTCTGAATGAAATGTCGCAATAGAGACGATATATATGGCGTCAAAAAAGTGACGTCATGTGAAACGACGTTTGATAGGGTCCTCTTTTTGTCATTCTCCCGACAATATAAAGTGGCAATTGTGTCGAACGTGTCGTTGGAATTTGACCCAAATGTATTAGTGCATGCTCCACCTTGGTTGGAATTTTTTTATTAGTTATCTTTCATGGGTCCCATGAATTTATTATGAGAGACATTTCATTTTCCTCGGGATCCCTGGGTGAGCATATAGAAGGTTAATGATTGTCTTTTATATTTTTCCATCTACAAGCCTCTAGGCCTTCAGCCCCTTCTTCCCATGAAATGAGGGACATCCCCTTCTTGGGTCAGTATACCCAAAAATACCAAAAGGTAAGGAGATGAGGGGATTGTTGAAATTTTGGTATGCTTGTTTAACCATAGACAATGTCACATCATTGTCACCTAACCATAGGCATTCACATATGCCACTCCCGAGCACACTAACCTTTACTTAGAATAATTCTGCAAAGCCTACTCTAGAACCAACATATAAAATCTAGGTGTTAACTGTAGCAACAACTCAAGACAAGTAGAGCGCTCCTTCTCCAAGGGTAGCACACAAGAGAGAGAGTATCTGTATCCACAAAACAAGTACCATACACAAATACAACATTTGTAGCTGCACTACTCTCTCTCTCGAACTTGCGCCATACTTAGCAAGAATATCACCATAAAAATCACCAAAAGATATACCAAGACCAAGATATGACCATGCACCCTTATTCCTCCTTACAGTTGCAATTTCTCTCCAAGAGACTTGTGCACTGACTGGGCGTACAAATGAGCTAAAACGTCCTTTATTTATATTAATCTGTCAAGTGACTTTTCTGGTTGGGCCGACCTGACTTTCTGGTAATTATATTTTTTGTTTATCTTTTTCCTATGGAGTCGACTTATATTTCTGGAAGATAATATTCTTTTATTATTTATTCTTCTAGGCCGAATTATCTTCTAGGGTTTCCACACATATGTTTAATGGTTTACTTGCTTCCATAATATTATATTCTAATTCATAGGTTACACGTGGAGGTTAATACCTCTTGCAACTACCAAAACATTAACGCTCCCTCTTAGCTAGGGAGTTATTAACTAACATGTTCTTCATGTAGTGGTCTCAAACACATCCGTCCATCTCACATGGCATGGGAAAGACTCACATGGTCTTGTAGACTAGTCTACAGGTAGCATCACCATAGTCACATAGGATATCATATGATCAAATAGATCATGTAACAAGTATTGCCATCATAGTCGTACATTAGCCATCTAGCTGGAAAACATCTCCAACACTATTGGTTGGCCCTCCAGTCAATAACCTCCTATTAAAAATCAGGATCGCAGAGCAATAAAATAAGATAAATGTGGAAATAAAGCATAGACGATACACAATACAGTAGAGACACAAATATACGTGGTTCACCTAGTGTGACCTACATCCACTAGAGAAATTTCCAGGTCCTTCCTTTTTATTATCCAGCAAAATGAAGGGATACAACCTACAACACACCCATTGTAACTTCCTCTTCTTTTTCTCACAATATCCTCTCTCAGAATAGAATATTCTCTCACATACACAGTCGCAATACAATTCCCTCATAAAAGAGGGTTGACTTCTAGGGAAAAAAACCCTAAAATAACTTATACCGACATATATGCGACCTTATAATGAACGGTCCAGATTGACTACGAAATTACAATATTTTACAAGGAAATTTTTCACAATATTTTGATTCAGGGGTGTTGCCCCTAAATCCCTTGCCAGAGGGGGGAATACAAAAATTGTCTTCACC
>ML823826.1:77245-91181 GCA_009831015.1 Picea engelmannii
TCCCCCCCACACACCCCTGTTAGGGAATAGGGTCCAAGCACGTTTGAAACAAACCTCTGAATCAGGAAGATAATCAGGCTCCACAACCAACAATATCCCACTTGGAGATTGATCACAATAACTCCACTATTTTTGTACCTATTTGACTATACTCCACCTTGGACCTGAAAATTTTCTCATCTTCACCTTCATGCTTGAAGACCAACTGAAATTGAGCAGGAACTCAATTTCTCCCTGGTTACTACCTTTGTTAACATGTTTGCAGGATTCTGGCTAGTATGTATCTTTTCCAACTTCAAATGTCCATCTTCCAAGATGGATTGTATGAAATGGTTAATGATTTGTATATGCCTAGTATTAGAATGAAATTTTGAGTTCTTTGCAAGATGAATGGCACTCTCGTTGTCATAGTACAACCTTCTATTCTCCTGCTTCTTTCTCAATTCCTCCATAAACCTTTGTAACCAAATCATCTATTTACTATCCTCTATAGCAGCAACATATTCTTCTTCATTTGTTGAAAGTGAAACAACCTTTTGCAGTTTCGAAATCCAACTTATTGATGTTCCAACAATAGTAAAAACATACCTTATGGTGCTCCTCCTTCTATCTTTATCACCTGCCATATTAATTTGAATCAACATACCCTTGTAGAACAATGTCTGAACCTACAGAACATAATGCATGAGTAGCAGTACCTCTCAAATACCTGATAATCCACTTTATTGCCTCCCAATGTTCTTTACCTGGATTATTGATATACTTGCTCACAACTCTCACTGTATGTGTAATATTTGGTCTTGTGCAAACCATCACATACATCAAGATGTCAAATGTTGATGAATAAGGGATCCTGGACATGTATTCTATCTCCTCATGTGTCTTGGGACACATTTCCTTAGTTAATTTGAAATGGTTTGCCAAAGGTGTACTAACTGTTTTTTCATTCTACATTCTAAACCTCTCCAACACCTTCTCTATGTACTCACCCTGAGACAATGTCAATTTGTGATTTTTCCTATCTCTTGTTATTCTCATACCAAGGATTTTCTTTGCAGTACCCAAATCATTCATCGCAAATGAATTAGCTAATTTCTTCTTGAGCACATTTATATCCTACATATTAGACCCTACAACAAGCATGTCATCTACATACAATAGCAAAATAATGTAGCTTCCATTTTCTAGCCTTTTGAAATAAAAACAGTGATGAGAATGACATCTACTATAACCTTGTTTTGTCATAAAATTGTCAAATTTCAAATACCAATGCCTTGGAGCTTGCTTTAGGCCATACAAGCTCTTCTTCAACCTGCATACCAAATTCTCCTTTCCTTTGATCTCATACCCCTGTGGTTGTTGCATATAAATATATTCCTCCAAATCCCCATGGAGAAAAGTTGTGTTTACATCTAATTGTTCAAGATGTAAATCTTCTACTGCCACAAGACTTAAAATGGTCCTAATTGAAGTCATTTTAACAACAGGAGAAAATATTTCATCAAAATATATACCTTTATTTTGTGTAAACCCCTTTACAACAAGTCTAGCCTTGTACCACTTTTTTCCTCCATCTTCTTCCTTCAACCTGTAAACCCATTTATTCTGCAATGTTCTTTTTCCTGCAGGAAACTGAACCAAGTCCCAAGTCTGGTTATTTACCAAGGAATCCATTTCCTCTTTCATGCCTTGGTCCCACTTCATTTTAGTATCTACTTGCATTTCCTCTTCATAACATTATGGTTCACCAGAACCAGTCAATAATAAATAATACAATGAAGGGGAGTATCATTCAGGGGGTCTACTTAACCTAGTAGATCTTATAACAACACTTGCAGGAGTTTGAGGTACCTACTACTCTTGTTTCCGTACATTTTATTTTCTGGTACCTTTGGAATTTCTTTTTCAGTGATCTCATCAAGCAATGTGTATTCTGGTTTTTCTTCTTCATGTTTCCTTCCCTGCAATTGATCTTTATACATGACCTTTTCATTGAATATGACATCTCTACTCCTAATGATTTTGTGTTTTGCATAATCCCATAAGCGATAACCAAAATCATTAACACCATATCCAATAAAGGTACACTTCCTGGATATTGCTTCAATCTTTGTTCTATTTTCTTTATCAATATGGACAAATCATTCACAACCGAAAGTCTTCATAAATGAATAGTTTACCTTTTTACCTGTCCATGCCTCCTCTGAAATGCCACCATCCAAATAAATTGAAGGTCCTTTGTTTATCAAGTAAACAACAGTATCTACAGCATTTGCCCAAAACTTTAAGGGCAACCCAACATGCAATCTCATACTCCTTGCACACTCCATGATTGCCATGTTCATCCTTTCTAAAACACCATTTTCTTGTGGTGTTCTTGGAACTGTCTTCTCTCTACGAATCCCATGATATGAATAGTAATCATCAAACTCCTTGCTGCAGTATTCACCTCCATTGTTTGATCTGAGACACTTCAACCTTTTTCATGTCTCATTCTCAACCAAATCTTTCCATTTCTTAAAAGTATCAAAAACATCATATTTTTGTCGAATGCAATAAACCCAAGTTTTTCTAGTTGCATCATCAATAAAAGTAACATAATAATGAGAGCCACCAAGAGATGATACATGATCTGGTCCCCATACATTTGTATTCACAAACTCTAACCTTTCACTCTTCTTTTCTTTTCTAACTCTGAGAAATCTAACTCTCTTATGTTTTCCATAAACATAGTGCTCATAGAAATCCAAATCAATTTGTTTAAGATCTAGAAACAAATTTATTTTGTGAAGTATTTGCATTCCCTTCTCACTCATGTGTCCAAGCCTATAATGCCAAAATGTTGTATCCACTCTTGTAGAAGCTAAAGAGATAGAAGAATCAGTATTACCAATACATAAATAAAATGTACCTACCTTCTCTCCTTTTGTTATCACCAATGATCCTTTGGTGACCTTCCATGCCTTATCTGTAAATATAGATATATATCCTTCACTTGCCAACTTCCATGTTGAAATTAGAATTTTTATTAGATCTGGTTCATGTCTTACCTCTTTCAATAACCATTGGTTTCCATTCTTTTTCTTTATTTGTACCTTACCCATTCCAACAATTTTTCATGGTGGATCATCACCCAAATGAACCTGTCCAAAATCACCTTAAACATAATCTAAAAATGTTTCCTATGGGGTGTGGCATGAAACGAAGCCCCTGAATCTACTACCCAAGACTTGGAAATATTATCTATAGAAAGAATCAATTCATCTTGTAACACATCCCCTGTTACATTTGCTTCTTGATTTTTGTTTTGTTGTCCATCTCTTTGTTTCTTTGGAGATCTGTAGTATTTCTTCATATGTCCTTTCTTCCCACGATTCCAGCACTCTATCTTTCCTAGTATGGATTTGGATATTCCCTTCCTAGAATTCTCAGGATTCCCTGAGCCCTTTCCCCTATCCTTTTGTCTTCCCCTGTTCTCCATAGTCAACGCATTACCTAATGTCTCACCTGTGCTTTTCTGTCGCATGTTCTCCTTAAGGATAACACCAACAACATCATCAAATTTGAGAGTGTTTGAACCAGAGACATAATTACTTATAGCCATGACTAAACCATTCCATCTCTTTGGAAATGAGCACAAGATTAAAAGAGAAAAACATAATGCATGAGTAGCAGTACCTCTCAAATACCTTAGAATCCACTTTACTACCTCCCAATGTTCTTTACCTGGATTATTGATATACTTGCTCACAACTCTCACTACATGTGCAATATTTGGTCTTGCGCAAACCATCGCATACATCAAGCTGCCAAATGTTGATGAATAAGGGACCCTGGACATGTATTATATCTCCTCATGTGTCTTGGGACACATTTCCTTAGTTAATTTGAAATGGTTGGCCAAAGGTGTACTAACTGGTTTTTCATTCTACATTCTAAACCTCTCCAACACCTTCTCTATGTAATCACCCTAAGACAATGTCAATTTGTGATTTTTCTTGTCTTTTGTTATTCTCATACCAAGGATTTTCTTTGCAGTACCCAAATCCTTCATCGCAAATGAATTAGCTATTTTCTTCTTGAGCACATTAGACCCTACAACAATCATGTCATCTACATACAAAAGCAAGATAATGTAGCTTCCATTTTCTAGCCTTTTGAAATAAAAACAGTGATGAGAATGGCATCTACTATAACCTTGTTTTGTCATAAACTTGTCAAATTTCAAATACCACTGCCTTGGAGCTTGCTTTAGGCCATACAATATCTTCTTCAACCTGCATACCAAATTCTTCTTTCCTTTGACCTCATACCCATGTGGTTGTTGCATATAAATATCTTCCTCCAAATCCCCATGGAGAAAAGTTGTGTTTACATCTAATTGTTCAAGATGTAAATCTTCTACTGCCACAAGACTTAAAATAGTCCTAATTGAAATCATTTTAACAACAGGAGAAAATATTTCATCAAAATATATACCTTTATTTTGTGCAAACCCCTTTACAACAAGTCTAGCCTTGTACCGCTTTTTTCCTCCATCTTCTTCCTTCAACTTGTAAACCCATTTATTCCACAATGCACTTTTTTTTGCAGGAAACTGAACCAAGTCCCAAGTCTGTTTATTTACCAAGGAATCCATTTCCTCTTTCATGCTTTGCTCCCACTTCATTTTAGTATCTACTTGCATTTCCTCTTCATAACATTATGGTTCACCAGAACCAGTCAATAATAAATAATACAATGAAGGGGAGTATCATTCAAGGGGTATACTTAACCTAGTATATCTTATAACAACACTTGCAGGAGTTTGAGGTACCTACTACTCTTGTTTTCATACATTTTATTTTCTGGCACCTTTGGAATTTATTTTTCAGTGATCTCATCAAGCAATGTGTATTTTGGTTTTTCTTCTTCATGTTTCCTTCCCTGCAATTGATCTGTATACATGAACTTTTCATTGAATATGACATATCTACTCCTAATGATTTTGTGTTTTTCATAATCTCATAAGCGATAACCAAAATCATTAACACCATATCCAATAAAGGTACACTTCCTAGATTTTGCTTCAAGATTTGTTCTATTTTCTTTATCAATATGGACAAATCATTCACAACCGAAAGTCTTCATAAATGAATAGTTTACCTTTTTACCTGTCCATGCCTCCTCTGGAATGCCACCATACAAATAAATCGAAGGTCCTTTGTTTATCAAGTAAACAACAATATCTACAGCATATGCCCAAAACTTTAAGGGCAACCCAACATGCAATCACATACTCTGTGCACACTCCAGATTGCCATGTTCATCCTTTCTGAAACACCATTTTCTTGTGGTGTTCCTGGAACTGTCTTCTCTCTACAAATCCCATGATATGAACAGTAATCATCAAACTCCTTGTTGCAGTATTCACCTCCATTTTTTTATTTGAGACACTTAAACCTTTTTCCTGTCTCATTCTCAACCAAATCTTTCCATTTCTTAAAAGTATCAAAAACATTAGATTTTTTTCAAATGCAATAAACCCAAATTTTTCTAGTTGCATCATCAATAAAAGTAACATAATAACGAGAGCCACCAAGAGATGATACATGATCTGGTCCCAATACATCTGTATGCACAAGCTCTAACCTTTCACTCTTCTTTTATTTTCCAACTCTGAGAAATCTGACTCTCTTATGTTTTCCATAAACATAGTGCTCACAAAAATCCAAATCAATTTGTTTAAGATCTGGAAACAAATTCCTTTTGTGAAGTATCTGCATTCCCTTCTCACTCATGTGTCCAAGCCTATAATGCCAAAATGTTGTATCCACTCTTGTAGAAGCTAAAGAGATAGAAGAATCAGTATTACCAGTACATAAATATAATGTACCTACCTTCTCTCCTTTTGCTATCACCAGTGATCATTTTGTGACCTTCCATGCCTTATCTGTAAATATAGATATATAGCCTTCACTTGCAAACTACCCTGTTGAAATTAGAATTTTTATTAGATCTGGTACATGTCTTACCTCTTTCAGTGACCATTGGTTTCCATTCTTTTTCTTTATTTGTACCTTACCCATTCCAACAATTTTGCATGGTGGATCATCACCCAAATGAACCTGTCCAAAGTCACCATAAACATAATCTAGAAATGTTTCCTATGGGGTGTGGCATGAAACGAAGCCCCTGAATCTACTACCTAAGACTCGGAAATATTATCTATAGAAAGAATCAAATCATCTTGTAACACATCCCCTGTTACATTTTCTTCTTGATTTTTCTTTTGTTGTCCATCTCTTTATTTCTTTGGAGCTCTGCAGTATTTCTTCATATGTCCTTTCTTCCCACAATTCCAGCACTCTATCTTTCCAAGTCTGGATTTGGATCTACCCATCCTATAATTCCCAGGGTTCCTTGAGCCCTTTCCCCTATCCTTTTGTCTTCCCATGTTCTCCACAGTCAATGCATTACCTGATGTCTCACCTTTGTTTTTCCGTCGCATTTTCTCCCTAAGGATAACACCAACAACATCATCAAATTTTAGAGTGTTTGAACCGGAGACAGAGTTACTTATAGCCATTACCAAACCATTCCATCTCTATGGAAATGAGCACAAGATTAAAAGAGCCCTAACCTCATCATCAAAGTCCACTTTTACATAACTTAGTTGATTAGTAACTGTATTAAATTCATTTAAAATATCTTCAATAGAACCACCTTATGACATCTTCATATTAAGTAAGCTCTTCATTAGAAATACCTTATTAGACGCCTAGGGTTTTTCATACAGTTTCTCTAATGCGCCCATCAGCTCCTTTGTTGTATTTTCTTTTGAAATATTGAAAGCCATTGACATTGTCGGACTCAACCATATTGTTCCTAGTGTCTTTCTGTCAAGAAACTCCCATTCTTTGTCCTTCATGGTCATCGACTCTTTTCTATTCCACCCAATTATAGGAATAGATCCTTCTAATATAAATAATCTTCCATCTGCATCTTCCATAACTAGTATTTTTGGTCGTTAAATTTCTTGACCCTAAACTTTTCATCTCCCACCATTGCTCCCACTCGAACCAGGAACCCTTGTTTCCTGCGAGTTACCTTTTGCTTTGATACCAGTTGTTAGAAAAACAGGATCACAAAGAAATAAAATAAGATAAATGCGGAAATAAAACACAAAAGATACAAAATACAATAGAGACACAGATATACGTGGTTCACCCAGTGTGGGCTATGTCCACGAGAGAAATTTCCAGGTCCTTCCTTTTTATTATCCAACAAAATGAAGGGATACAACCTACAACACACTCGTTGTAACTTCCTCTTCTTTTTCTCACGGTCTCCTCTCTTAGAATACAATATTCGCTCACATACACAACTGCAATATAATTCCCTCATAAAAGAGGGTTTCCTTTTATGGAAAAAAAAAACCCTAAAATAACTTCTATCGTCAGATCTACGACCTTATAATGAATGGTCCAGATTGGCTATGAAATTACAATATTTTACAAGGTAATTTTTCACAATATTTCGCTTCGGGGGCACTGCCCCCGAATCCCCTACCATAGGGGGACTAAAAAAAAATTCATCACCCCCCCTGGACCCCCTTGGCAACAGATGTGGGGGGGCAAGCCCCCCCACACCCCCATTAGGAAATGGGGTCCAAGCATGGCCGAAACAAACCTCTAAATCGGAAAGATAATCAGGCTCCACAACCAACACCTACGATGCTACTTATCGACACTCTAACTGGGAATCATTTCCGACACTACATGTCAACATCTAGTTCATACAAAACTAGTAACTCGTCAACTCACACATAATCTGACTCAAAAATTTAACACTCCCTCTTAATGAGGAAGGTATTCCTCTTGAAACAATCATCATCACTAATTTTGTGCTTCTCCACACCTCGGTCATTGTCATATTGTCAATCACGGATCTATATGCCATAGGAAGTTATGCACTTTCACTGGAGTATTGTACCATCCTTCGTTGGAGTAGCATACCAACCTGCGCTATGGTAATATACCAGCCTGCGTTGGAGTAGCATACCAGCTTGCGATGGGGTAGCATACTAGCCTGCGTTGGAGTATCAACCTGCACTGGGGTAACATACTAGATTGTGTTTGAGTACCAACCTGTGTTGGGGTATCATATCAGCCTATGTTGGAGTACCAACTTGCGTTGGGGTAGCATACCATCATGCGTTGGAGTACCAACATGCGTTGGGGTAACATACCAACTTGCATTGGGGTAACATACCATCTTGCATTGGAGTACCAACCTACGTTGGTGTAGTATACCATCCTGCACTGATGTAGCATACTAGCCTGCGTTGGAGTACAAACATCCGTTGGGGTAGCATACCAGCCTGCTTTGGAGTACCAACCTGCACTGGGGTAGCATACCAGCCTGCGTGGGAGTACTAACCTGCATTGGGGTAGCGTACCAGCCTGCATTGGAGTACCAACCTGCATTGGGGTAGCATATCAGCCTGCATTGGAGTACCAACCTGCGTTGGGGTATCATACCAGCCTGCATTGGAGTACCAACTTGCATTGCGGTAGCATACTAGCCTGTGTTGGAGTACCAACCTGCACTGGGGTAGCATACCAACCTGCGTTGTACTAGCTCCCACTACTGGGGATCTCATCACATCCCTCTATTAGGGAACACATCACTTCTCACTACTGGAGAAAAAAACATTTGGACCACTCCAAGCTTGTCCCTAACAGAGGCTTGGTCAACATATATGCTACATGTTCGTCGGTAGCAATATACTGGAGAAAGTGTCTTGTCAAAGTCTTCTCCCTCTTATTGGGAGAATCCTCTGGACACAAATCAGGCTTTTTTCATCTCTAGGCTATTTATCTACCACATTCTTGATCTTGTAGATCAACTTGGAAGTCACCACTTAATTCCCTTCTGGTCTCGAAACCAAGGAAAATATATGTATCCCAGTCCTTCTGACCATCTTCCTCCTCGATCACTGTAGAAAATCATACTAAAGCAAGGGAATCTTCCCATAAGACCCCGTATCTTCTTGAAGTCTCAGAAGCTTCGATCTAGCCTTCTCAACCCATGGCATATGTCTTTTAGTTATGGAATACGTCTCTCTCTTTCATCCGAATTTGAAAGTCTCTGAGTCTCAATTCTCCCTTTGAAGCTTGACTCCCTCTGAGTCTCTATAATCTTCGGAGCCATCTTCTCCTCATGATAAGGCTCATCAATGTTGCATCTTATAAAGTTTCATGGGACCACGTTGGTCTCTTCTTACTTACTGCAACAATTTCGGGTAGGACCTTGTGGCTCTACTAACTCTTCCCGATGATATAAAAAGTGATCAACTGCACTAGAAGGATTTCTTCGGTCATCTTTGGAACCTCTCGCTCCTTACAATTAATCTCCATATGAGATACTATGTATCTCGCAAAAGTATCCTCCTTCATCTTCTTCTTCTTTGGTACATGGATGTATATGGTTGTGTATACAACTTATTATATGGATAGTCTACTCCATGTCTCAAACTAGAGACCATCTAATATGTTGTCTCCTGCAACTGTCACTATAGCTTATGTAACATACCTAGCCACCCACAGGTCGGGGCATGCTACCTTCAAGCCCACCCTTGGACTTCGTACTCTTACCGATACCATCTTTAATTAATAAGAATGCATAAGATACAAGATTTAGCGACATGCACAACAATATCCAGCAAGCATGCATAATCTAAGATTTAGTTAAACGATAACTAAAATACATAGTGGATAATTAAAATACACAGCGGAACACATTCATACACAGATAATAATATCAAAACAGATAGCACTTATCTTTATAAAAAGGCGACACCAACTGGCTGTAGACCAAGGATGTTCCACCCAACCGTAGACACCACTGCTCAAAATCTCAACAGCAGTGTCACTCCCGAGCCAGGGCTATGAATCCACAAGGACGCTTCCAGAGTGTACTTGGGTTCCCAAACCAGTCATCTCTCAATCTCTCATAGGTTTCCCAACACCCACAACAATCCAAGTACCCAACTCTCTTCCACCCAGCCTGCACCACCCCAAGAGAATGGACCTCCACCCTTCTCTGCCACGCAGTCCCTCAGGAAGTCCTTCTCCTTTTTCCAGGGCCTCCAACACATCTGGTCTAGAATCTCAATGTTGGAACTCTCAGGACTCGCAATTGTGATAAAAACAGGGCACATGCCAACGCATCTCAGACATGCAGGCCCCAGGTCATGGTTGGATTTCACCTACGACCATTACAACCAACTATCCCATGTATAATTCTTAGCAGTTCCTTTCCCTTTTCCCAGCCAAGACGCAAGTGAGGATGGATCAATGAATGGGTGAGTGAGGGCATGAAATTGTGTGAGAGAAAGAATGGTACGAAATGTAGGAGTGAAGGAGTGGATGCGCCAACGACCAACCCCACAATCAAACCAGGGATGGGTTTAAGTAACTTCGTGGGGAATCAAGAACCTCATATCCTTCCCCAAGAAGCTCACGTGATCGATCCCCTCCCTTAGGAAAAAAGGGTAACTAACCTAGAATAAACACTTAGCCCCTCAATCCCCCTCTCTTGTGGAATCATAGCCCCCTATAACTCTAGTCCTTGTTCGTCTAGCATCCAGCCATGTATTTATTATTAATAATGATAAAAACATTACATGTCTTGGGCACACTGGCCTTTTAATAATTGTTTAGGCACCTTGGCCTCTCAGCATTGTAACCATACATTATTTAAAATGGGGGTTCAAAACCTGGGGTGTTACAGATTCCATCAGATTTATCACATGTGACCTTCCCAGAACAAGGACAACAAAGGGAAAAATAGTAGACAAGAAAATACTCTTATAATAATAAAAACAAGAATGAGAACAATAATCACAGTAGCTCCTTCTCAGATCTATTGCTTGTGATCTACCTGGAACAAGAACCAAAATAAAAATGCAATAATAAGAAATAGGAACAACATTGTTTCTAGTGTTTTGATTAATCATTCCTCCATGGTAACCATCTTGGAAAAAGAAAACAAGAACAAAAAGTATAATAGCATTTTCATAAGAACATATATATGTCAACAAGAATAAAAAAAGACAATCTCATGGTAATCATCATATTATTACCAAGGTGGCCTACCTGGAAGCAAAACAAGAAGTATCTCATAGAGGAGATCTCAGTTCATCTTGCAAGCATTTATATCAATAGTACTCACATGCTGCCAAGGATTGTTGTCACAACTAGTAATGTAGAAATTATCAAACTTGATATGTGCAAATTGGAAACTTATTAATTTAATCAAAGCTGGAAATTTGAGTCTTATCTTCAAGAACGAGTATTGTTGATTTTCTTCCGAGTCTCTTTCACTCAAGATGACAAGTATTCTCTTCAACCTATCCCTTGTACTTAAGACAATATTCTTTCTAGAAAGACATCTGATTTAGAGAATATAGTGCAAATAAAATCTAAAGTCTCAACCTTAATCAATCTAATACTTTGACTAAAGTTAGTTTATAAATTTAAATTTAAACAGAGGTTAGTATCATAATCATAACTTCAATAGATCAAAATACAACAAGATGTTCATAAGGTCACAATAATTCCATAACAGCTAGAGGCATATGAAAATAATCAAACCTGGAGTATGGTGTTCCTATGAATGTGATGTATTTGAGATCCCTCTGGATCTACAATTGTTGCTTGGACTATAGATCCCTTCTCCTGAAATCACACTCAAAATAGTGATATAGTTTAAACATATATAAGTACATACCTCCGGCAACAACGACAGGCAGCGGTAGACAGTGGCACCATACGACAATAGCAGCAAGCAATGACAAAACCTAAAACTTCAAAGTGATCCAACTTGCAATCTAAAGGTAACTGGATATGCAATAGGGTAAGGTGCACTAGAACAACCAATGATTAGGCCCAACGTTTCACAGAAAATTTACTATAATTGATGTTGGCACTACAACTGGTGCTACAACTAGTACTGCAACTGGTGTTGCAACTGGCACTGCAACTGGTGCTACAAATGACACTGCAACCAGTGCTACAACTGGCACTGCAACTGGTGTGGAAACTGGCACGAAGGAACTGGCACTGCAAACCTAGGGTTTTATGAGGAAACCCTAATATCTCAACTTCAGAAATTTGCAAATTTGATATGAGGAAGAGATGTGCCCTACTTAGGTGACCTTATTAGTGAGTTCAGTAAGAGCTCAACAATATTGGCAATGGAGGAAACTGAGGATCTTCCTTCCAGTGGTTAGACTGTTACAAAGGAAACTAGCTCTGAACCCATGTTGAAATTTTGGTATGCTCGTTTAACTAAAGACAATGTCACATCATTGTCACCCAACCATAGGCATTCACATATGCCACCCCCAATCACACATACCTTTACTTTGAATAATTTCGTTAAGCCTACTCCTGAACCAACAAATAAACCCTAGTTGCTAACTGCAACAACAACTCAATACAAGTAGAGTGCTCCTTCTCCAAGGGTAGTGCACAAGAGAGAGAGTCTCCATATCCACATAAAAAGTACCATACACAATTGTTGGGTCTCCTTTTTGACATCCACAGACACCTTACTTTTGTGACCTATTTTGAATATCTTGCCTAAAACTATGAGTAATCCATTCATTTTTCTCAATGATACACTCATTTGTCTATCTCTTGGTGTACATAAGGTAATAAAAGTTTAACCTATAATTTTCAATGTTTATTGATAGTTAGAATAATTATCTATGTGATTTATTCCATCTAATACCCTTGTTGTGGAAATCATATTAAGATAGGGTTCTATGATGACACTCAAGTTCATCTGGTACTCACACTCCAAGTCATCCAGTACCAGAAGGTTCTACAGTCATCCGGTACCTACGTTCATCCGGTACTCACACTCCAAGTCATCTGGTACCAAAAGGTTCTATAGTCATCCAGTACTTGTGCTCATCCAGTACCTGCGCTCATCTGGTACCAGTGTTTATTTTTCACATGTGCTCATCCGGTACCAGCATCCTACAGGCATCAGGTACCAGATATAGTTTGAAAATTTGGAATGCTTCTAGAGGAAAATTGAGGACATGGGTTTTGTCTAGAGAAACGTTGAAATGCGAAAATGTGAATCAAAATTCACCCAGCTCGCATGTGTGGACCTCCAGCGCAGAGGGAATGATTCTGCAAAAAATAGTAAAAATCTCAAACTACCAACTTGCACCTATAAGTCTACGACTCCATGTTTGACAATTTAACATTGGGAATTAATAGTGTATATATTTAGCCCAACATTTTTGGCATCGTTGTCGAGGAGGTGCTAAAGGGATTAGAAGTCTAGGTAAGTAGTTTTCATTTTAAATTACATGGACGACCTAAGGGTGGAGAGAAGACGGTAAGACATGAGAAAAGAACCCACGCATCCACTTTAGTGGGGTTTCTCCAAAGTTAAGTTGTCCTCTCCCTTTCATGCAGAAGTGTTTCTCTTTTAATGCAAGTGTGTTTTTCCTTCTTTTATACAAAAGTTTGTTTTTGTTTATGAAAATTTAGTTTTATTTATGATGAGTTGACTTATGCTAACCAATAACCTAGTGACACTAAGGTCCCAGTAATGCAAGGAGTCAAGTTTGGTGTGTTTTATTTTTGCAATAGTTTTAATTTCTTAGTTTTAAAATTCAGATATTTAATGATAAATTATTTTTGGGGTGTTGTAAGAACCCACGAGTACTAATTTGTGTTGCGAGACAGGGATCATCAACCAGCTAGAGTAATTCATGGATGATCAAGAGCTTGAATAATGTTCCTCCAAGAACTTTCTCACATTCTAGCAGTAGCTAGGATATCCACCTCTCAGGAAGATCATATCTTGACAGCAGTCAAAAATTTATTTGTCTCTCCACAAGAAGATTTAGAAGTTCCTTCGGATTCCT
>ML823827.1:0-12368 GCA_009831015.1 Picea engelmannii
ATAAGTTCCACAAACGTACTTGGGAGAAAGAGCTAGGGAGAAAGAAGAAGTACTACATTGAAGAGTTTAACCCCACTCATAACCATCAGCAAAAGACGTACATAGGGGCCAATATTTCTTAGAGATCTAAAATTCTTATTGCTTAATTAAGGACTAATTCTCATCAAATCCATTGTGAAACAGGGCGCTGGAAAAGGCCAAAAGAAATGTGGGAGGAAAGAATATGTATTTTGTGCTCTTCCGGAAAAGCGGAAACAGAAAAACATTTCATTTTAGAATGTGAGGCATTCAAAGACAGCAGGGAAAATTATGCAGGTATTCTGGCAGCTAGTTCTTGGGATAATCTATTCAGCAAAGAGTTTGTCGAGAAGCTGGGAGCGGTTATTGTAAAATTTCACAGGAAAAGGGCCAAATACAAAAGCTAGATGGAAAAGCAATTTGTCCCTGTAATGTCCCTTTCCAAATAGGAGCTCCAGAGAGGAGGCTTAATGGTTTAAACCGCCCCGTTAGACTATAGCAAGGGCCAAAGAGGGGTAAACAGGGTTACTAGAGGTCACTCCAGTCACGGGTGTTATATTCGGAAAGTGACATTGAGCTAAAAAGGGTTAAAAGTGCTTTTAAGTCATTATGAGCTAAAAATAGAAGTCAACAGTGAATTAGGGTTTCATTAGTGATTTAGGGTTTTGGAAGTCAATAGTGAATTAGGGTTTCAGCGTGATTTAGGGTTTTGGAAAGCTATAAAGGAAGGGTCAGCGACCTAATTCATTATTATGAAGATTATGACTTGTCATTAAGGAGAAGAGGCACATCTCAGGAGAGATAGTTCAGTGGGTTCCAGGAGGAAGACACCAATGGTTGATTTCGGTGTTGAGAGACACACCCTAGTCATCGTGAAGATCATTCAAGTCTTCCATCATTCTTCAGCAGCAGTTACACAGTGTTCAACAGCAAGGGCGCATTCATCTAGAGTGAGGGCACAGCTTCTGAGAGGGTTTTTAGTCGACTTATCCCATCCAGGGAGAATTTTGAGATTTCCCTCCGACCCATTTGAGAGGAGGGCAAGGCACATCTTTTGCCTAGTTCATCATCAGATTCCAATGGAGGAATCAACTGGGACGCATTTTCCAAACTTGGATGTGCAACACTTTTGGCGGGCACATTTGGGGTTCCAGAGTGAGCATCAGACCAAATTTAGGGAAACCCTTCTGATCCATTTCCCTGTAGACCAAGGCGGTCGTTTTGAGACATGTCTCATCCGATTCTGACGGTGGAATCACTAAGACGCATTTTGCCAGAAGAAGAGGGGCGCATTCCCACAGGGGTATCCATCTGGGGTCCAGATTCATCAGCATAGGGGTCTAAAAGATACCATTACTAAGGACTAGAGCATGGCGCATCATTTGGGACAGTTTCCAGGCCATTTCGAGAAGTATAGCTCCCAGGGCGAACTTTCCAGACTTCCAGCAGTTACTGCCATAGCTTCCATAGTCCTAGCGCATCCATTGATTCCGCAGTGCTCTCATATTCCAGGTATTATCTTTTAGTTGCTTATTTTTTTTCTGAATAAGATCCTTTGTCTGTTGATCTAATCAATTATTGTCAGTTTATTCAGCCGCATTCGGCCATTTTGTAATCCACAGAGATATCATAATACAAACTTTGCAGTCCTTTGTCGCATTTATTATTTGTATGATCATTTATATGTTGTAAACCATTGATCCTACACACACATTACCAGTGTTTCCTAGACTAGCCAAGTTAGGAACATTACAGTGGTATCAGAGCTTTAGTCCTGCCAGCCTGTGACTAAAGACAATGAGTGCAGCAGAAGACCCAGAGGGTCGTGAACACCTAGGTGTCGAATATGTCACTTACAACAGGCATAAGGAAAGAAGGCAAAGGCCCTATTTTCCCCCTTTTCCTCCTAGCTCATAGGAAGAGGAAGAGGCACACAAAGAAGTAGAGAGAAGGGCAGAGCGTGAGGTTGAGCGCGAGGCAGAGAGGATGCTAGGAGACAGATATGAGCGACCAAAGGGCAATGGCAAGGCCCCCATAGATCCAGAGACAACTTTCATGCAAGTTATCAACGATATGTTAGCTAGTCAACGGACCATGTATCAGTCTTTGGCATAGGTGGTTGATATATTGGCTAGAGTGGGCACCCCAGACACACAAGTCCCGCATGCAGCATAGGGGAACTTAGGAGCAGGAAGTAGACCCCAGTCACCCTCTCGCACATACACCTCTACGAGTAGGATTTTCAAACCCTTGTTTCCCAATTTCCAGAGGGAACCCCCGGTAGCAACACCACCATCGATAGCACAGAGGCCACCCACTCATGCAGACAACATTGCAGAGTATAGGAGGGAATACGCAACATTGGGTCGTGACTTCCATTAGGACATGACCTTAGTCGAGTACTGTGGACTCAGACTCAGGAACTGCCCCAGAGAGTCGCGGAGGGGAAGACCACAACAGCAGCAGGGGAATAACCTCGATTTCATCCGAAAAGTTGGGAAACTCACCATCCCTTCTTTCGACGGATCGTCCAAATACACCATCAGAGCTTGGGTACAGAAGCTAGACACGTATTACAAGCTCAACCAGATGACCAAGACAAAGGCCATCAGTTTTGCGACCTTACACTTGGAGGGTGAGGCACACAAGTGGTGGTATCATGGACTGGTGACATTGGGTCACAGTCACATCACCTCCTATAGGGAGTTTACAGATAGGCTCATGGACAGGTTTGGCAGGAAGGATCCTGAGATACACTTCAGGGATCTAGCCCAGTTGAAACAAACTGGCATAGCAGAGGTGTTCATCACGGAGTTTCAGCGGGTAGCCGTGGCAGTGACAGATATATCAGAGCCCAGGCTGATCATGCTATTCATAGAAGGACTCATAGATCCTTTGAGAGGATGGGTGAAGGCATACAAGCCTCCCACTTTGCAGGATGTCATCCTTCGCACTCGAGATCTGGCAGACTCAGTGCCAATGACTAAAACTTTCTCCAAACCATTTGTGCCCCAGAGGGATCAAGACAGGAAGCCATTCAGGGGCAACGGGCAATCGTCCTGATAGATGGTGGGGCCACCCACAACTTCATCGACACTTCACTAGTATCGAGACAGTCACTTCAGACAGAGGAGTTTGAGGGGTTTCATGTTGCGGTAGCATATGGCCACACAGTGGAGTGTCTAGACAGAGTTCCAAACTTAGAGATGAAGTTAGGCAACTACACAGTGAGAGACATTTTTTGTGGTTGACCTATCGAACACAGATGTGGTGTTAGGAGTTCAGTGGATGATTACCTTGGGAAAAATCACTACCAACTACCAAACCTTGGAAATGAGATTTGTTATCCCCGATTTTTAGGGATAACTAGGAGATCATGTCTCGAGGCCCACAGGTCCTAGACATGGAGTACCGAGAGTAGGATTGACCTGAGCATGGCCCTGGAGGGCCCATCTTTCCTCTTCTTCATCAGACTTGTCTTGTCAGCAGCAACAACATCCATCACCTTCAACTTGGACTTGTATCGGAAAAAACTCTTGCTCCATGAGGTAATTGGTCCAGGTATCATGGTATGTGTCATATTTGATCATTATAACTTTCAGATATATGCATCAAATTCCTTTCATTTTTTATGACTACTTGGATCTTACATTAACCCACTTGATCATGGTTGGGGGTATTGACAGGGTACCCTAGCAAGCTTGTACCCATAGGTTTTGGTTAGCCACCAGGGGGGATTTTGAAGGGCCATCGCTCCCATCATATCATCACTCTTACATCTTATCTCCCACTCATATATCCCATTCCCTTAGTCCGAACATTAGGATGACCTATTTGTGGGGTTACACCTTATCTCGTGGGAAGAAGGGGCTAAAGGCCTAGGAGGTAAAAACAACTGGTAAGAGATAAAAGCCATAAAAAAATAAAACCTAGAGATGCCTCGCCTAGGGATCCCCGAGAAGGCAATAAAAAGCCTCTCAACAAGAAACAAGAGGGACCCGAAAAATGACAAAACAAGACCTAGCCAAGAGGATGGGGGGTCTCATCACAAACCAGCCCATTTTGTTCATGGGTACCTAGCAGTATGACATTGCCATTATCTGGTTACCACACCAGGGCAGTGACCTTTGGTTGCATGGCCAAGGGAAAGGGGGTCTCATCACGAGTCATCATTATCATCTATGTGAAAGTACTTGTGGGTAACACTGTCAGCTCTGGTCACCACACCAAGGCAGTGTCATCTAGTTGGACCTTGAAATAAAAAGAAAAGAAAAAAGTAATAAAGAAAAGAAAGAATAAAGGCAATAAAGGGCTTGGAAAGAATTGCATCGATGACAGGTACAACTTGCCTTCTACAAAGGCACCCACGGATAATACCACCCATGTCTTTCACTCTAACTGTATGTCTGGACATCCTTTGACCACACCACCTCGTGTTACATCGCTTGGATGATATCCTCTGGAAGCTTTCCTTTTCTTATGGATGCTGGCCCAATAGGGCATTTTGTCTTTTTCTTCAGCTTTGTATAGTAGGTCATTGTAATGTCTTTGAGCTATTGGATGATATGCTAGGAGTTTTATGCATGCATTTGATAAAATTAATGATGAAATATGATTGACATTGCTATGATCCCTAGGACTAATGAGCTCATGGAGGGTGAATTTTTTGATGTGCAGGATCATGCCCGACGGACAGGTACCAGTTGGACCGGTACACATGGGGAGATGATTAGTTCGGACCTCCATGGGGCTGAAGAGCCCATCAGATGGTTGTTGGGACCCCATCAGGGGCAGAGATAAGACAATGATTGATCGAGCCTTTGCATAAGAGAAGAAGGAGGACGTTTTCATCCAGGACGCCTTGACTGAGCCCAGCCCTAGGGGGTTGACCCACTGCAAGTGGAATGTGTCCCTCTAATGGCCCAGGACGTCATCTAGGAGCCCTTGACGTCACCTCCAGTGCATGGCAGTTTGACAGGGCAGTTTGGCACGTGTGGCAGAGTTTGGAGGCCCAAGGAGGGCCAACGTTCGTCATCTAGTGCTATATTTTGCCCTAAAAGGGGCCAACGTCTCCCTCAAAGGGGCTTGATGTCTTGTTTATTGCTCATTTAGGGTTTTCATTTAACAATTTAATGTAAAACAGTATGATTTTTGGTTATTAGCCTTGTCGACGATTTTTAATGACCTAATTTTAATTAAAGGTCATGGAACAATATATATTGAAGATGTTTTCCCCTCATTTGAACATAACATAACTCACTCACACTTGTGAGGTCTGATTTTTGCGCCCTTCTAGGGTATTATTTCTTTCTAAGTGAGGCACACTTGTTATTGGAAGGATTTTTTGGCATCTTGTGGCATTTCTCTCCAAGGAAGGTTTACAACCAGGGTTTGCACATGCTTTCTTCATGATATGTAAGTGATTTTCTTGCAAAACTTCTTAATTGAATGGTTGTAGGTTTAATTTCTTTCATTTGCTTATTAAATTGTTGATTTGAAACCCTAGGTAACAAGCACACAAGTAGGTCCTTGTTACATGTCCCCTTAGAGAGAAATTTTTCAGCCATTGAAGAAGAGGGATTGAGCCTAGCCTTTGCTACACTCATCTTTCTTATTCCCTTAAGTTAGCGTTGAAGTTTATAGGTTGAAAGAGAGTGACGTCCTAGGCCTAGGTTATCTACACCTAGGGCCATCATCTTCTAGGGTTTGAGAGCCTTGTCTTCACAACACTTTCTCTCACCTCATCCTTTAGTTAAATGCTAGTCGTTTTGCCAAGTTGACCTAAGGAAGGAGGAAAGAGCACGAGGCCTTGCTTAAGCAACACCGGAGTGAGCCTCTTTCCAATAGGGTTTTGATTCTAGGGCCCTGACTTTGCAGCACTTTAGAACCCTTCCCTCTTGTCTTTAAGTCTTCATCCTTTCAAGACTTTGTGCCCTTATCCTGTTTGACTCCATATACCCTAAGGCACTGATCTCTGACCTCCAACGTTGAAGTTTTAGTGTACAAAACCACTCTCAAAACTCTAAATTTGAAACCCTAACTAACAAACTAACATAATTAAGGATGACGTCACAATTGGTTATCTCATATTGACGCAACAAGTGTTGAATATAAGCAATTAAATGATGATTTGAAGCATTTATTGAGTAAAGTGGTGGTTGGATACATTGTTGGCTTGATCATCTTGATAGTTATTGATGAATTGATGCTTTGACATAGCTAATTGATAAAACGTTGACTTCATTGGTATCCATTGTCTTACATTGTTTATTAATTGATATCAGATAGTCATTGAAGTACTAACYCATTGAGTTATAGCCTGCATATATATTGTATTATTGTTGTCTTGTTYTGGGTAGGTGTTTTCATTTGGGCATACACTTCTTTATTGGCTGATTAGCCGGACTGTCTAACTTTGGTGGTAACCTGTGGAGGGGAACTTTGATCTTGACTTTATACCTTAGCCTCTTCAAAACCCYAGGTTGTCGRGGACGYCTCCCCTGGGCTAACCTCCCTAAACARAAAGAACCTCCCCATTGAGGTGRCATTGGRTGGGGAAGGTTCYTGTTACGCTAGTTTGGTCTGTATCMTTTATCCTTCGACCTAAGCTACAAACTATGCGATARCAGGATTCARAGATCAGGATGGGAAGAAGGTAGTTCTAAGAGGTATGTTGAYAGGAGMACCCAGGACAGTTTCARCSAAGAGGATGGAGAGGATATTCAGACATGGGGAGGTAGCATATGTCGCAGAATGYTTGATCACTACTCAGAAGGATTCAGAAGGTYGACAAAAGTACCATACAGAGATCAAGAATTTATTGCGACGACATCGGCAGGTCTTTGAGGCAATTCCACCAGGGAGACCACCTGACAGGGGTTTGAGCACACCATTGAGTTGGAGGAGGGGGCAAAACCTATGATCACCCCCCCCCTATCGTCATCCTAGGAGGTTCAAGGATGATATAGAGAAGGCAATCAAGGAATTGTTGGCGATGGGATACATCAGACCGAGCAACAACCCATTTGCTTCTTTAGTTGTCTTAGTTCTGAAGAAGGATGGCACCATGAGGATGTGCATTGATTACCGAGCCTTGAACAAGAAAACATCAAGAACCGGTACCTTATCCCACGCATTGACGAGTTGATGGATGAACTGCAGGGGGTAGTTTTCTTCTCAAAAATTGATCTACGCTCTGGATATCATCAGATCAACATCTGAGAGAAGGACATAGAGAAGATAGCATTTCGATGTCATTTTGGACACTTTGAGTTCCTAGTTATTCCATTTGGGCTAACCAATGCACCTGCTACATTCCAGTCTTGCATGAACCATATATTCAGGGATCAGTTAAGGAAATCAATCTTGGTTTTCTTCGACGACATCTTGATCTATAGTCAGTCATGGAAAGAGCATATGAGGCACCTGGATGAGGTATGGAGCATCATGGAGGCACAGTCATTATATGCTAAAGAGTCCAAGTGTGAGTTCGGTATGATAGAGTTGCTTTACTTAGGCCACATCATCAGTGCACAGGGGGTACAGGTGCACACAGAGAAGATCAAGGCCATTCTAGATTGGTTGACGCCCAAGAACGTGACAGAATTGAGGAGCTTCTTCAGGCTGTGTAGCTATTACAGGCGGTTCGTCCGGGGTTTTTCTCATCTTGGAGCACCGCTGACAGATATTACCAAGCATGGGGCCTTCATATGGACCGAGAAATCACAGGAAGCTTTTGATCACATGAAGGAAGTCATGGGCACTTGTCCAGTGTTGGCACTACCAGACTTCACCTTGTCATTTGTACGAGAGTGTGACGCATCCGGAGAAGGGATCGGTGCAGTGTTGATGCAGGGAGGACACCCCATTGTATTCGAGAGTCGGAAGCTTAGTCAACCTGAGAGGTTGTACTCCATTTATGACAAGGAAATGTTGGCAATCATGCATGCCTTGACCAAGTTCAAACAATATTTGGTGGGCAGGGAATTCGTGGTCAAGACCGATCACAACAGTTTGAAGTATTTCCTTGAGCAGAAGGACCTCAATGAGTGCCAATAGAAATGGGTGACACAGTTACAGGCATTCGACTTTGACATAGAGTATGTCAAGGAGAAGAAGAACATTGTGGTCGATGCACTATCGAGGAGGCCTGCGGCATGTTCTTTGATGGATATTTCAGCAGATTGGAAATCCCACTTGTTAGTGGAATATTCCAAGAACAAGTTCGCTTGTGAGGTGATGGATGGGAAGATACAGGATGACCGGTATAGGGTCATTGACGATGCCATATTTTACAAGGATAGAGTCTACTTGGTGCCAGATTTAGGGCTCAAGAAGAAGATCCTCACCGTAGTTCATGATTCACCTCTAACAGGCCATCAGGG
Organism: Picea engelmannii; assembly: GCA_009831015.1. Taxonomy (NCBI): domain Eukaryota; kingdom Viridiplantae; phylum Streptophyta; class Pinopsida; order Pinales; family Pinaceae; genus Picea; species Picea engelmannii. Next base: position 8,403 of record ML823827.1, read on the forward strand.
GTTTTTCAAAACCTATAGACATATCAAAGAGAGGTTCTCATGGAAGGGCCTCAAACAGGACGTTATGAGACATGTCAGTGAGTGTGTGACTTTCCAGCAAAACAAGTTAGAGCATGCTCTTCCAGCAGGTCTACTTCAGCCACTCCCCATTCCAAAGAAGAAATGGGAAAGTATATCTATGGACTTCATCACAGGTCTACCCAAGGTCCAGGGTAAGGACTATATCTATGTAGTGGTCGACAGATTGACCAAGTTTTCTCACTTCTATGCCATACCGATAGAGTACAACGCAGTTCATGTAGCCAAGGTTTTCTTCAGGGAGGTCTTCAGACTTCATGGGTTGTCGAAGAACATCGTCAGTGACAGGGACAGTTGGTTCATAGGGACATTTTGGAGAGAGTTGTTTCGGTTGGTGGTGACAAATTTGACACCTACCACAAGCTATCACCCTCAGACAAATGGGTAGACCAAGATTGTCAACAAGTGGGTTGAAGGGTATTTGAGGAACTATGTAGGAGGACAGCAGAGAACGTGGGTAAAGTGGTTACATATAGGAGAACATTGCTACAACACCAACTTCCACATGTCCATTGGTATGACACCCTTCCGAGCATTGTACGGATATGATGCTCCCACTTTGGTAGACTTGGTCTTCGGGGAGAGCAGAGCTCCCAAGGCCAAGGATTGGATCATAGAGAGTTAGGAGATTCTCAAGTTGTTGAAAGAGAACCTACAGACGACGCAAAACTGACAGAAGATAAGTGCGGATAGACACAAGATAGAGCGCAGTTTTGAGGTTGGAGATTTGGTTTTCTTGAGACTCCAACCCTACAGATAGTCATCTCTGAAGAAGAGTGGGGCCGAGAAGCTCAAGCCCAGATTTTATGGTCCTTACAGGATCATGCGTCAAGTAGGTGAGGTTGCTTACGAGCTAGAGCTTCCAGAGGGGAGCAAGATTCATAATGTGTTCCATGTGTCTTGCCTCAAAAATGCAGTGGGACAATTCATTAGCACATCAGAGGAGCTTCCCCCGTTGGATGAGGAGGGACAGTGAGAGTTAGTTCCGGAGGAGGTTTTGGAGTTCCGGGAGCGGAAACTGAGGAGCAGGGTTATCAAAGAGTGTTTGATCAGATGCGGGGGGCTTCCAGTAGAGGATGCTACTTGGGAGAGCGAGCAGGTGTTGTAGCACCCTGTACTGGTATTGCTTGAGGACAAGCAATTTCAGGAAGGGAGGACTGTAATGTTCCTTTCCAAATAGGAGCTCCAGAGAGGAGGCTTAATGGTTCAAACTGCCTTGTTAGACTATAGCTAGGGCCAAAGAGGGGTAAATGGGGTTACTAGATGTCACTCCAGTCACAGGTGTTATATTCGGAAAGTGGCATTGAGCTAAAAAGGGTTAAAAGTGTTTTTAAGTCATTATGAGCTAAATATAGAAGTCAACAGTGAATTAGGGTTTCAGTAGTGATTTAGGGCTTTGGAAGCCAACAGTGAATTAGGGTTTCAGCATGATTTAGGGTTTTGGAAAGCTATAAAGGAAGGGTCAGAGACCTAATTCATTATTATGCAGATTATGACTTGTCATTGAGGAGAAGACGTGCATCTCAAGAGAGATAGTTCAGTGGATTCCAGGAGGAAGACACCGGTGGCTGATTTTGGTGTTAAGAGACACACCTTAGTCACTGGGAAGATCATTCAGGTCTTCCATCATTCTTCAGCAACAGTTACACGGTGTTCAGCAGCAAGGGCGCATTCATCTAGAGTGAGGGTGCAACTTTTGAGAGGGTTTTTAGTCGACTTATCCCATCTAGGGAGAATTTTGAGATTTCCCTCCGACCCATTTGAGAGGAGGGCAAGGCGCATCTTTTTACGAGTTCCTCATCAGATTTCGATGAAGGAATCAACTGGCATGCATTTTCCAAACTTGGACGTGCAACACTTTTGGCGGGCACATTTGGGGTTCCAGAGCGAGCATCATACCAGATTCAGGGAAACCCTTTCGACCCATTTCCCAGTAGACCAAGGCGATTGTTTTGAGACATATCTCATCCGACTCTGACGGTGGAATCACCAGGACGCATTTTTCCAGAAGAAGAGGGGCGCATTCCCCCAGGGGTATCCATCTGGGGTCCAGATTCATCAGTAGAGGGGTCCGACAGATACCAATACTGAGGACTAGAGCAGGGCGCATCATTTGGGACAATTTCTAGGCCATTCCGAGAAGTATAGCTCTCAGGGAGAACTTTTCAGACTTCCAACAGTTACCATCGGAGCTGCCATAGTCCCAGCGCATCCATTGATTATGTAGTGCTCCCATATTCCGAGTATTATCTTTTAGTTGCTTATTTGTATTCTGGCTAAGATCCTTTGTCTGTTGATCTAGTTGAGTATTGTCAGTTTATTCAGCCACATTCGACCATTTTGTAATCCATAGAGATATCATAATACAAACTTTGCAGTCCTTTGTCGCATTTATTATTTGTATGATCATTTATATGTTGTAAATCATTGATCCTACACACATATTAGCGGTGTTTCCTAGACTAGCCAAGTCAGGAACATTACAGTCCCATAGGCTATTTTTAGCCTCGTAGACATTAAAAATACTTTATTTCATTCTTTCTAGATCACCAAGCTTTCTTACTTCTCCGTTAGGATCTAAACGTTAATGCGCACTATTGCATTGGTGTAGAGTGCAGACATATTTGGACAGCCGTCTAGATTTTGAGGCACCTCTCTCATTGTTGATATGTTATCCGTTGTGGATTTCTATGAACCAAAACGGCTAAAGTTTCTGTAATACTTAGAAATATTTTTGTTATCATATGAAATGCAAACATGAAAAATGTTGAAAATAAAGTTATTTCAATGCTTAAACAAATTGTGTAAGACCATTTTGTTTAAATTTAGATTCATGTAAAAAAAACATTTTTTTAATTTAGATTTTTGTAAGTGGCCAGATTTGCATTTGTGTTTTTTATCTTTTATAAATACAGTTAAGGTCCATGTTTTTAAATTTCTATGATTGCAGTTAAATCTATGATAGCAATAAAATCAATTTAAAATGTGTACTATAAAAGAAAAATATTGTATCTTTTTGTTAGTGAAAATATTAGCTTATGGGTTTGTCCATACAATTCTAGTTTCTTTATTCTTTGGAACCACATTTCTAAGATTCTTAAGGATCTTTACTTACCATGAGCTCTTGATTTCAAAAACATATTCTTTCAAATTTTCCAAGGGATAACCCATAGGTGCAAGAGTCTTGAGAATAAAATTAGGGATAACTCTTTAATTACTAGCCTCAAACAATTACAGCCTCGATTCTCTTCAGTGCCTTGGGATCCTTAAACATGAGAGATGTTGGTTTTTAGAGAAGAAGGATGGACTCAAGTAATTTGTAAAATCTCATGCACACATAGGGATTAGCAAGACCAAGGTCCCAATGTCCTTGCTTCTATTGGTAATAGTGCCATCAAATATTTTGGTATTCTTCATACCCAAAAGGGTAAAACTAGAACTTGATGAGATCTTTGAATACCTCCCACTTAGTTACTAGTGGGTCTTCCCCCAACCTAGGTGTCTTAGTGTGGTTCTCCCACCAAGTCCATGCATGACTTTCTAGCATAAGTCAATCAAAAGCTATGTTCTACTCATGTATATTATGCATACTAAAATAGATTTTTAATTGTTGCAACCAATGATTCAATTTAGGTGCATCTATGTCGCTTGCATAGGGGTTGATGTTAACCTTTTCTTCCATTTTAAATAGGTGTTGAGAAGACTAGTTAAGAATCATATTTTTTTAAGCTTTTGTTCTTCCTTCTCTTCCCTCAACTCACGATTTTCTAGTTTTTTCATGAGATTTGGGCTTCTTTGAAAAGGGGTCAATATTCTTCTCAAGAGTGGCCATGCTCTTGGAAATACCAACTACTTAAGCTTCCAACCTTGTGAATCTCCTTTCACTTT
>ML823827.1:13096-31503 GCA_009831015.1 Picea engelmannii
CAATTAGAGTTAGGCTTTTGAAACCCTTGTGGAACATCCATGTTGTTTATATAAGTTTAGTATATTCCTACCCATTACTAACTCTTCATATTTGAATTTGTGGTGAGATGACATGGTCATCACTTGGACATGCAAGCAATATTGGGATTGTTACCTTGCCAAATCCTGAACTTTCTCATATGAATTTTGTTTAGGTGCACAATAGCTCATTGGAAATATATCAATGAGGAGAAATTTCCATCAAGGCTTAGGAAATCCTACAGCAACCCTAATCCATCATAGGGCTAAAACACATTGTTCAAGGCTTAAAAAATGTGCCAAAAGTTGATGTCCCAAAATTTGAGAAAATAAGACCATCTTTGACATGCCCAAACACTAATCTTCCCAATTTAAAGCATCAATAAATTGATATGGCACTTATGTATATCTATTTTTTATCAACTTGTCGTTCTACTATTTCATCAATTTCTTCATAAAAAATCTTGTTGCTTAGCATATAATTGGAGTAACTAGAATCAAGGAACCAACATAAACTTGGAACTTCTCTTCCGTATGACAAAAAACCATTTTAGATGCATTGGAATGCTCCCCTTCATCTTCATTTAAATTTGTTTTATTGTTTTGTATGTGAATCCGCTTGTACCTACACTCCCTTTCAAAATGACCAAACCTTTGACAATGATGACATTGAATATGCCTCTTATCTACATAACCATGTCCACAACCTTTTCCTCCTCAACCTCTTCCTCCCTCTTGAATAATTAGGTGACTCCCCCTTTCTCTCTTGCGCACTGAAGGTGTTGTTGTGTTATTCTCAAACGTTTTCCTTTGTTACAAAATCTTGCTTTTAATTTTATGCAGTGCTATCCAATCTCTTTTCATGAGATGATCATAATCCCATCAGTTTTCCGACTTCATCGTTGTCAAATCTTTTCTTTCCTTTATTGCAATAACCATTGAATTATGTTTCAATGGTGACAATCTAGGTATTATTTCAAAAAATCCTTGATCTTTAATGGTCTCTCCATGAGAAGGAAATTGGTTAATAATGTCTTTAAATTGAACAAAAAAATTAGCCATCTTCTAACAATTCTTCATTTGAAGATTCTCAACCAATTTGACTTTATCTATGCCTTAGTAATCATGTTGCTATATGTCTCAAGTGACTTGGTATTTCTCATTGCAATGATTTTAGGAAAAATGCTCACATCTAGAGAATGTTGGATTAAAAACTCCACTAGGGTATCCATCTTCTCCACCTCTCTTATTATTTCTCTCTTGTGTTGTTAATGCATTATAATCTTGGGGCTCATCATGTAGCCCCTTGAACTATATCCCACACATATTAAGACATCAATGTATGTATTTTGATTGTCCAATATTCATAGTTCTCTCCATTAAATAGAGAAACCAACAATGAAGTTTTCGCCAATGCCATTGATTCTCCTCTTAATCTTCTAAGATTGAAAACCTGCAATTATCAACCAACCTCTAGATCTCCCTACTTGACTCTAATACCAACTGTAAAGTAAACAATATTTCAGATTCATTGTAACAACATTACTACTATCTATATATTAAAAAAATCAACCTCAAAATTGAGTTACAACTCGATCTATTCAACAATTTCTTGAAATTGCTAGCATTTGATAAGACAATGATATGACTATCTTAATAAGATAGATGTAGAATCTTTGTTCAAAAGAGAAAAGTGTGTCCTGGTTGTTCATTATTTCAGAATGAAAATTTCCTAAAATAATAAAGAATTAAATTAAATTAGATAATGAAATAATTTTAACAAAACTTTAAATATACACACAAATAATGAAAAGTCATAGGCATGTGACTTCTAATTGAAAACTATAAACACTACTTATATTTTTAAATATAAGTTTAAGATTAAAATGCTATGCACTTATATCAAGTTTCATAGAAAACATTCAGACAAAGCAAAGTAAAACAACTCATGATATCATATGTTAAACAAGCAGTTATCTTTGTCTTTATCAATCCATATGGATATAATTAGGTTGATGCAATAAGGACTTTGAAAGTAATAGAATGTGTTGAGGATAAGGTGTGTTTTCTAAGTTGACTTAGAAGACAGAGTCCTTATAACTATGGTACCCTATGTTATGTTAGGGTTTTTGTTAACAAAACTCTTTCTTTAAACAAATAAAAATCCTTCATAATCACTTTAAAATGTGGAAGTGTGAATGCGCTCTGTGCAAATTGAAAAATATGCAAAAGCAGAGACTAAAAGATGCAAAAGCAGAAACTAAAAGTAAAAGTAATGGAAGTCCTGGCCTTTGATAAGACATATATGGAATCTCTCTTTCAAAAGAGATAAGCATGTTGATATGACTGATGGGGGATTTGTGTCCAAAAGAGAAGCTCATCCTCTCCTTTAAACAGGACACGAGACTCTGTAAATTGAAAAATATGGAGAAACAGACACCGAAAGTAAAAGTAATGAGAGTCATGGCCTTTGATAAGACAGATATGGAATCTAGTAATGAGAGTCTTGGCCTTTGATAAAACAGATGTGAAATCTTTTTCCCAAAAGAGATAAGCATGCGTGCACTGACGTGACTGGTGGAATTTGTGTCCAAAAGCGAAGCTTATTCTCCCGTTAAAACAGGGCACAAGCCTGTATAAATCTGCAATATCTTGCTCTGATTTGTGTGAGGGAGGAGTTTGAACTTTGGAAATCCTCATCAATTAGCGGTCGACTTCTTGGTTTTTTAGTTGCATTATATTATATGCACACTTGTCAAAGTTCTATTTCTGATTACATTCTTGGGGATTGCATATGATTGCTATGTAGAGGGAGGAATCACGATGTTATTAAAAAAATGGGGTGTTAGGTTAACTGATAGTAAATATAGCAAATATATTTGTTTTTCGTGAAAAAAAAAAAAAAAACTGAATTTGGTCAGATTTTTATGGATAGTTTGAGTTTTTCATGGATCAAAGACTCGTAATAAATATTTCTGTTTTTTCCGGCAAAAAAAATGGCTCTGAATTCGGTCAAATTTTCAAAAATAATCTGAGTTTAACATGAATCAAAATTTCATATATTTCATAACCTTTACCTCATTTTAAACCAACCCAAATGCTCAACACCAAAAATTTAAAAGCTTACGAGAAAAAAAAAAAACCTGAATGAAAAGTAACGCTGGAGTGAAAATTTCTCCCGGGTTAGCTCACTCCCTAAAAAAATCATACAATGGCTCATGGTGGTTTCCTTCTTGGATTTATGGGTTTGGGGATCCAGATGGCAATTAACCAGGTCATTCTTTACACCAGCAATGAGCGTTGCTGCAAGAAAGAGTTGGGATCTCTCAAAGAATTGGTAATGAGTATTGAGCTATCATCACGCAGATCTATCAATACCGTCTGGAATTAATCATGGAGAACGGAATTTGAATTTGTCACAGGCTGTTAATGAATGGCTTAAAGCGTTGGACGCCCAGGTTTCCTCCAAGCAGCCGAAGAAAATGCAAAAATATGGTCGAATGAGAGACACATCAGAAATAGGCTTGCCTTGTTGTGAGATGATAGATGGAGAAAGGGCACTAGATTTGTGGAGAAATTGAGTCTACTGCGACTAACCAACCTCTCGAACTCCATAGTAATTCGAGTTTGAGAGATCACAGAGCACTGTTAGTGATGGGAGTTGCGGAGATGTCCACAATAACAATGGCGGATTTGATCGAAGACAGTTGTTGGCACTGGTCTGTTCATCATGCTTTTCCATATAATAATGGAAATCCGCCAGCAAACATCGATGAATTAACGGCCAAGGTTGTGTATGCCGTGTGAGTGCTTCCCCTTGCAATCAAAGTATTAAGGAGAGCAATGGCAGGCATTGCCCATCCAGAACGGTGGAACCAAACCCTAACAGCAATGACCAAAATCTCTGTGATACGCTCAGGTTGATTTATGATGCTCTGGCAACTACAACGTTGATCTGCAATTGTGCTTTCTATACTCAGCTGCCACCTTCATAGAAGACCAAATTGTTTGGGCTAAAACTGGTGATTCTGTTGTGGATAAGAGACCCACTTTCAAAGAAGAAGAAGCAACGAGATGATCAGGCTGTGAGGTTTTGTTTCTCAGCGACGAAATCAATGCCTTGCAATTTTTTCCATAGGATTCAGCGTTTCTCGCCATGCCGCCTTCACCTCTTTCATGGATTTTCAATTGGCTATCCACACTCCTGCTGGATTCTTTCCCACCATGTGCATCAGCCTTGGATTGATTTATCTCTGAAATCAACCAACTAGTTTTGCTCATACAATAAGCTAAGAATTTGCAAAGAGAAATGATAGAACTTGAGGGGCTTTTAACATAAATTTCTTCAACCTCTTATTGATTCTTCGTCCAACCCCATGACCTCTTGAAGTGTCAGCAAAACTGTGTTCCGGAAATCCTCCACACAAAATATTGTCGGAAGACTACAAGCCTCGCCTCCTTCTCCATAGCTCTCGGGTAGCACAGAACCACCGTGATGCATTGCCGGCATAGAAAGCGGAAGTGCAAAACATGAAAAAAATTGCAGTGGAGAATATAGAGGTGATGAATGCGAAACCATTTCAGGATAAGGGGAAAGTAGTTGCCCAAATAGACAACAACGAAGAGACATCAAGAGAAGAGAGGAAAGGAGATTCTGTAAAACTCTCCAAAACCTGGGCTCAAGTTATTAGCAATTCTGCTAAGAGGGAAGGAGAAACAAACATTCAGGTTGACAACATGCAAGATAGAGAAAGCAAGGAAAGACAGGATAGAACAACAAGCAAAATTCTTAAGGGGGTGAAAGATTATGGGAAAAATGAATGTACTCTTGACCTTGCAAGAGACTTCTTGAAAGACAAGCTCCAATGGCAAGGACAAATATGTCAGTCATGGAGAATAGGTAAGCCTAACGGTGAGAGAGCCAGGCCCATAAAAGTCATCATGCTCAACTTGCGTGATAAAGATATCATTCTAAGCAGGAAGCAGTTCTTGAGGGGTTCTTGGTTTTTTCTAGAAGAAGACTTAACTATTAGACAACAAGAGGAAAGGAGGGATGAAATGACAAAAGTTAGGGCCTCTGGGTTGGTTTAAAATGGGGCAAAACCCCTGGGGTAAGATTCTTAAATGCATGGAACTTTGATCTATGCTAAACCTAGACTACCCCTTAAAATTTTCATGTCCCTTTTTTTGACTGAAAAACGGAACTCGGGAAAGAAGCAAAACTCGGGAGGGAAGATTGCTCCCTAGTTAACCTACTCCATTTAGATTTTTGTTAGTGACCAGATTTACATTTGCGTTTTCTATCTTTATAAATACTGGTTAAATTCTATGTTTTCTAATTTCTATTGATGCAGTTAAATTAAATCTGTGTTATTTAATTTTTATTCATGCAGTTATGTTTTTATTAATGCAGTGATGTTAATTCTATGTTAGCATCAAAATCAATTTATACATGAAAGAAACTCTTGTGTCTTTTGTTGGTCATAAGATTAGTTTATTGGTTTGACCATGGCCTCTTTTGAACCATGTTTCTAAGACTAAGGATCTTTCAAAAACATATTCAAACTTTCCAAGGGATAATCCTTAGGTGCCAAAGTTTTGAGCATAAAATTAGGGATAACTTTTTAATTGCTAGTCTCAAACAATTATATAATAGCTTTAATTTTCTTCATAGCCCTAGGAACCTTAACCACTATAGATTTTGATTTCTAGAGAAGAAAGATGGATTCAAGTAATTTGTAAAATCTTATACACCATAGGGACCAGCAAGACCAAGTCCCCAATGTCCTTGCCTCAATTAGTAATAGTGTCATTGAATCTTTTGGTACTCTTCATACCCAATATGGTAAAACTATGATTTATGAGATCTTTGAATACCTCTAACTTAGTTACTAGTGGGTCTCCCCCAACCTAGGCACCTTAGTGTGGTTCTCCCACCAAGTCCGTGCATGGCCTTCTAACTTAACTCAAGCAAAAGCTATGTTTTACTCATGTATATTATGCATACTAAAATAGATTTCTAAGTGTTGCAACCAATGATTCAATTTAGGTGCATCTATGTCACTTGCATAGGGGTTGATCTTAACCTTTTATTCCATTTGCAATAGGTGTTGAGAAGACTAGTTGAGAGAGTCATATTTTTTGTGCTTCGACTCTTCCTTCTCTTCCCTCAACTCACGATTTTCTAGTTTTTCATGAGGTTTGGGCTTCTCTGAAAAGGGGTCAATATTCTTCTCAAGAGTGTCCATGCTCTTGGAAATACTAACTACTTAAACTTCCAACCTTGTGGATCTCCTTTCACCTTCCTTGAAGAGCCCTTCACAGTGCTCTTTGTCAGATTTTGTAGATTATGGTTGCTTCTTAACCCTTCTTTTGTCATTATGGAGATCAATAGGGTACTACTCTCCCACATATTTGTAGTTCCTTAGTTGGGTAAGCATATATTACACTTCAAACCACCAAATTCCCAAATAGACCCACTCCAATACCAACATGAGTTGTAAACAACCTTGGATAATCCAATGGTTAGTTCACCAAAATATGTCTAAACTTAAAATGACTATTGTGAGCCTATGCTCAACTATGTGACTATACTTTTGTATTTTTTAACACTTTAGCATAAATAAAAACACACCAATTGAATTCTTTAACTACTATGACGTATGAAATAGAGTAAAATAGCAAGACACACATAATGGCACACATATTTACCATGGAAAACCAACATACAATGAAGGAATTTTCCCTCCATTGTCTTATATTATGGAGATCAAAATACATAATACAAGGCTTTCCAATCTTATTGTGAAGCTATGGGAGACTATAGTCTTCTATAGTCGTCTACAATATGCTCTCTCTCTCTCTCTCTCTCTCTCTCTCTCTCTCTCTCTCTCTCTGTTGTTAGCATTTCCTCCACACTCTTGATCATACTATGGAACAATCAATATCTAGTAAAAAAAGTGAACCCTCTTCCCTCCTCCTACTAGGATTTTGAATGATACAATTAGAGTTAGGTTTTTGAAACCCTGGTGGAACCTCCATGATGTTTATATAAGTTTAGTATATTCCTACCCATTACTAACTCTTCATATTTGAATTTGTGGTGCGCTAACATGGTCATCACTTGGACATGCAAGGAATATTTGGATTGTTACCTTGCCAAATCCTGAACTTTCTCATATGAATTTTGTTTAGGTGCACAATAGCTCATTGGAAAGATAGAAAAGAGAAATTTCCATCAAGGCTTAGGAAATCCTACAACAACCCTAAGCCATCATACGACTAAAAAACATTGTCCAGGGCATAAAAAATGTGCCAAAAGTTGATGTCCCAAAGTTTGACAAAATAAGACCATCTTTGACATGCCCAAACACTAATCTTCCCAATTTAAAGCATCAATAAATTGATATGGCACTTATGTAGATCTATTTTGTATCAACTTGACGTTCTACTATTTCATCAATTTCTTCGAAAAAAATCTTGTTTCCTATCATATAATTGGAGTAACTAGAATCAAGGAACCAACATAGTCTTGGAACTTCTCTTCCATATGACAAAAAGACATTTTAGATGCATTGGAATGCTCTCCTTCATCTTCACTAAAATTTGTTTTATTGTTTTGTATGTGAATCTGCTTGTACCTACGCTCCCTTTCAAAATGACCAAACCTTTGACAATGGTGATATCAAATATGCCTCTTATCTACATAACCATGTCCACAACCTTTTCCTCCTCCTCTTGAATAATTAGGTGACTCCCTCTTTCTCTCTTGGGCACTGAAGGTGTTGTTGCGTTATTCTCAAACTTTTGCCTTTGTTACAAAAGCTTGCTTTGAATTTTATGCAGTGCTATCCAATCTCTTTTCACGAGATGATCATAATCCCATTAGTTTTTCAACTTCATCGTTGTCAAATCTTTTCTTTCCTCTATTGCAATAACCATTGAATTATGTTTCAATGGTGACGATCTAGGTATTATTTCACAAATTCCTTGATCTTTAATGGTCTCTCCATGAGTATGCAATTGGTTAATAATGCCTTTAAATTGAACAAATAAATTAACTATCTTCTAACAATCCATCATTTGAAGATTCTCAAATTATCTCTGCACATTCTACACTTGAACCAATTTGACTTTATCTATGTCTTAGTAATCATGTTGCTATATGTCTCAAGTGCCTTGTTATTTTTCATTGCAATGATTTTAAGAAAAGTGCTCACATCTAAAGCACTTTGGATTAAAAAATCCACTAGGGCATCCATCTTCTGCGCCTCTTTTATTATTTCTCTCTTGTGTTATTAATGCATTCTAATCTTGGAGCTCATCATGTAACCCCTTGAACTATGTCCCACACATATTAAGAACATCAATGTATGTATTTTGTTTTCCCAATATTCATAGTTTTCTCCATTAAATTGAGAAACCGACAATGAAGTTTTCGTTGCTGCCATTGATTCTCCTCTTAATACTGTGAAATTGAAAACCTGCAATTATCAACTAACCTGTGGATCTCCCTACTTGACTCTAATACCAACTGTAAAGTAAACAATATTTCAGATTTGTTGCAACAACATTATTACTATTCAACAATTTCTTGAAATTCCTTTTAATAAGACAATGATATGTTTACGTTAATAAGACACGAGTTGAGGTCCTACTTGTAATGGAGAAGGAATCTCGGGATCAACAGATTATATCTCAAATGGGGATATTGAAATAGAACATTGGTAGATTTTTGTTACATTTTGATTTGATATATTCTCACTCCCCATCCTTCATCTTTTAAGGTGTAAGTAATTAGCAATTGATAACATTGGTAGATTTTTGTTACATTATGATTTGATATATTCTCACTCCCCATCCTTCATCTTTTGAGGTGTAAGGAAGTAATTAGCAATTGATAGTGGGTAATTGTTTCATTTTAATATAATTATAATTTATAAATAAATAAACTATAATTTAATTTATGGGTTTACGTGACAGGAGTCAAGAGGGTTTTATGTAGAATGGTAAAGTTTAGTGCCTTTAGATTGGCCTAAGTTGGATTAGGTTGGACAAAGAGGGACCCACCACCTAAGGACTTAGACATTTGCAATCAAAACTAGAACATAAATTTTGCATCTTCTCATTGAAGTTATTTGAAAATAGGGATAAAAATTTGTGCAAACTCAGTCGATTTATTTTTTTGTTTTTGTCTAGAACGTAGTAAGGATGAACACTCATGGCAAAACTATAGTTGCAATCCAACAAATCAAGACCACCTTCGAGAGCGAAAAAGGGATAGGGGTGATTGAAATTTTAGAGGATAACAACATGACCAAAGTAATTAGAAGACAATATTGGTGGTTAGTATTGACTTATTTATCGCTTAGTAGTTACTAGTGTCATTTATTGTACAAAATTAACGACTCACTAATTATTCCACAATGATTAATAAAGTTAGGGTTAAGGTTAGGTAATTTGGCTCCATCACTTATAAAATGTGGGCTCTTATCATAGTTTCAATGATTCAAGTGTATATGTTGTTGTTTTTGGTATGTGTGTGTAGAGTTTAGAGTGGTAGTCAACGACCATTGTAGTAGCAATAATGGTTGGGAGGTAGGTTTCATGTTCTCCCCACCTAGGTTCAATTCTCACAAAAACTATTTGACTCGTTGTGATGAGGCTAGAAAAGTAGATATCCCCCAGGAGTGGAACCCCCCTATGAGTGTGTCTTCAGGCATTTCAAATCATAAGTTTCCTACTAGGTGTTAACTTGTGAACCGTTGATACTAACCTAGGATTCAAATGTATATATTATTCATGATTCTTTGAATAAGTTGAGGATACTTACAAAACTCTAATGACAATCTTTTATTTCATGTTCTTTTAATTGTTCACGACCATTGACACGTATCTTTAACATGGTGTTAATTATTAAGCTATGTATGGAGTAAAACATAACTTCCCTATGAATTTTTTGAAGTATGTGTATTCAATAATAATTGAGTTGTGTAAAACTTAATATGATTTAGGAGCATATCAAATTTCTATATGTGAAGATTATTTTTAAGTTAAATTTAAGAGTTTGTCTTTATACATAGAAGATAGTTATTACATCTCTCTTCACAATATTAATTTAAGGGTGAGATATATTTCATTATTGTATTAAACTAATGGAGATTGTTGATGGGATTGAATGTGTGTGATGTAATCATGTGTATGTTCTTTTGGTTAGGTTTTCAGGGGCGGCCTGAGTTTTGCATAGATCAAAGTTTCATGCATTTCAGATCTTTACCCCAAGAGTTTTGCCCCATTTTAAACCAACCCACATGCTAAGAAAATTGACCAAATTCTGAATTGGCAAGAAATTTAAAACAACACTGTGCCGGAAAAGTAACTCGGGAGGGAAGATTTCTCCCGAGTTAGCCCACTCCTATAAATTAAGCTCGTTGCAACTATTTTAGTAGCTTATTCTATATCCACCAACACACATTTGGATCACAAAAGATAAAGAACTTCAAGATGAAGGATCTTTGAAGGCCCTTTTGTAGTTCAGATAGCTATGATATTTATATGTACTTATAGTTTATATGTCTCAATTAATAATGTCTTTAATTTTTTTATGAAAAAAAAAATAATGATTTCTTAAAAAAAATATTTTCCCAAAGGAAATAAATTAGTCTCATTTTCATGGCATTTATAACTAAAAAGTTGATATCTTGTCATTCCATATTTCTTCAATTTTTTTTAGATGGATGAAGTTCAACATGTCACTTGCAAGAAATGAAACTGGATGAAAAAGATAACAATCATTCCTCTCAACTACCCAAACTAAACCCAATTGACACTTACATAAAAAATATACAAAATAAAAATAAATTCAAAGTTAAAATGCTATAAACTTACCTTAAATTTCACAGAAAGCATTCAAGTTATACAAAGCAAGTAAAACAACTTATAAGATGATATGTTAAACAAACACTCAACTTTATTTTAATCCATCCTATGGATATAATTCAGTTGATAGGATAATGACTTGAAGGTAATAGAATGTGTTGAGATACTAGTAGTCTAAAAGTTATATCTTTTGGTTGTTTTTCGGTGATTTTTTCCGTTTGATTTTGTCTGAAATTAAGTGAGGAATGGTTGGATCTGAAGATTTGAGTGGCTAAGTTTGTATAATCGGATTGCTCCAGGGGTTTTTCAGCAAGATGGTTCCATTTATGCATTCAGAAATACAATTTAAACAACAACAAAAAATATTTTGTTTAGATTTAAATTGCCGGATTCCAGCAAAAAACCATGTCCAGATTTTGAGGAAAACTACGAAACCATTTATTAATATTTTTTTAAATTTAGATTTATGTAACAAGTTTTTTATTTTATTTAATTTTTTTTGGTAAATGATCAGACTTGCATATGCGTTTCTTATCTTTATTCTTTGTTTTTTTTTACTCTCTACTAATGCAGTTAAGTTAAATCTATGTTAGGAGAAAAATCAATTTAAAATATGTATATGTACTATGGAAGAAAATCTTCATGTATTGTTTTTTGTTACTAAAAATATTAACTTCTTGGTTTGTCCATACATTAACTTCTTGGTTTGTTCATGTATTAACTTCTTGGTTTGTCCATACAATTCTAGCCTTTTTGGAGCACATTTCCAAGACTTTAAGGATCTTTGCTTAACATGCACTTTTGATATTAAAAACATATTCAAACTTTATGAGTGATAATCCTTAGGTGTAAGAGTCTTGAACATAAAAAATTAGGGATAACTCTTTAATTACTAATTTCAAACAATCATAGTGTTAATCTCCTTAAATGCCCTAGGATCCTTAACCACAATATATGCTAGTTTCTAGAGAAGAAGGATGGACTCAAGTAATTTGTAAAATCTCATCCACACATAGGGATTAGGAGGTCTACTGCCCTAATGTCCTTGTCTCTATTGGTAATAGTGTCTTTGAATCTTTTGTACTTTTCGTACTTAATAGGATAAAACTAGGACTTATGAGATCTTTGAATACTTTCCATTTAGTTACTAGTGAGTCTCCCCCCAATCTAGGTGATCTGGGTGGATCTCCACACATGGAAGGGACTTTACTTTGTTCACCAAGTTGATTTGAAGTTGGCCACAAAGTGGTGAAAGTGGTGAATTTATGTTTTTAGGAGTTTTATTTTCTCATGCATTTTATTAATTCTTTGTGAGAAAAAAGGTCTCATGCATTATTATGCTTTTATGAGATGCTCATGCATTTAATTATGCTTTATGAGCTTTTGGAAAAACTCATACATTATTATTCACTTTTGATGTAAAATGATTAATACTTGTGAGGGAAATTAGACTCACTTATTTATCATTAAATTATAATTTTGGAAATTGGTTTTTATGTGAGAAACCACCTCACACCAATTTGTCATTATTCTCAATTATAAGTTGAGAGAATCAAGGGCATGGTTGAAGAGTCTTTGGGTGGTTTTGACACTTTTCTCATTATGTGCTTGAAGATAGTTTGAGATCCTACATTCATGGATCTTGTTTTTCCTCTTTTGTAATTAGATCATATTATTGTGGATGTAGGAATTAATGCTCTTTTTTAAGAGAGAGTGAGGCAAAACTATATAATGCCTTATGTGAGCCCTATGTAAAGGGGGAGATTAATGGAGAATTAATGAGTGGATTTAGAAAGCCATAGTGTTACTACTCCTAAGCATTGAGAGACTTATTCATGTAAGGAATTATCCTTCTTGATGTATGGAGAGATATGAGTGTGAGTAGTCTTCTTGAATCTTCATTGAAGGAGAAGCCATCTCTTATGTAATCACTTATGAGAAGGTCCCAACATATTTTGAAGAAGGAATGAAAGTGACTCGTTTTCTAATTGAAGCAGGTCCAAAGACGTAGCCCAGGAGGGGTGAACTCCGTTACCAAAATTGGTTGTTTCTCTCTTGTATTTTCATGTGTTTTATTCCATTTGAGTTCATGTATGTTATGTATTCTTGTTTAAAAGCATGGTTAATCATGGATTCATATGTCTTTTAATCCTTATGCAAATACTTCGTTAGAAAAAAATTCTCAATTGAAAACTTGTGTAGAGTAAGTACTCACCCGTTTTCAGATCAAGTGGTATCAGAGCAGGTTGACTGCTTTGCATGATGGACAAAGGAGTGAAGAAAGAAGAAAAACTTCAAGAGTTAGAAGAGATAAATCACAGCATTCAAGCTGAAAATGCAAAGTTGAGGAGACTTTTGCAAGTTGCAAAAGAAGAGAAACAAGAGCTTCAAGAGAGATCTTAGCTTCATGGAGAAGTCCTCCATGGAATTATTGAAGAATTGTTAGCTCGGATTGCAAACCAAGGATATTATCTTGGCTAAGTTGGAGCATGGTGAACGAATGGAAGACAAAGAGTCTTCTATCGTGGATGCACAAACTCAAACTGAGGTATATGATGTTTCTTCATGTTCAATTTTGTCTCAGTATGAAACTAATGTGGGCATTAAGCTCCTCACGAAGATGGGATATAGAGGAGGTGGACTTGGAATTCATGGCCAAGGAGTCACTCAACCATTAGAGGTGGTACAAAGACCAGGATTTCCAAGTTTGGGATACGGTCAAGGGGAGATTGGAGAGTGCTCAAAGTCCGTTGAAGCAAGAACCACTTCAAAAACCATTTCTACATCATTGGATTCCAAGAGAGGAGTCAAATCATCTAGTCCTAGTCCTCCTCAGATCTACAACAAGGTTAACCCTGGAAGGTATAAGGGTCATGGTCAGTAAAATTCTTTCTTTGATTTTAAGAAGCATGATTCTTGCAAAATGCATTCTTGCACTCGATCTTCTAACTGTGATGTAGCCAAAGATCACAAGAAGAAAACTTGGGTAAAGAAGACGAGCATGTCCACTCAAAGTGAGATAAAGAAGAAGGAACCTCTTTCATGTCCTTGTGACAAGGAGATTTTGTTGAAGGGAAAATGAAGAAATTATTGCAGCCATTGTAATCTAAGGGGTCATTGGGAGAAGAAGTGTTGGAAGCTTCATCCCGAGCTCCGTCGCACACCAAACAAGAAATTTGTCGAAGCATCCACCAAGAAAGAGGTTGCACAAAGGGTGATGAAACATGTGGTCAATGTTCCTGCACCAGTCCCTGAAGAAACTCAGTTGTAGGAAGAGGGCACCTTTGATTAGTTGGGTAAGAAGTGGTTATCATTTCTGCAAAATTAAAATATTTCTATGAGTTAACATGTTCTGTAGCTGAAAATTAAACTAAAAAAATAAAATAAACATCCACCAAGAGCGTGGATGACCGGATAAAGGAGACACTAGCGAAGGAAAGGTAAGATCCACTACCATAGAAGGAGCAAATATTAGGTCTAATGAAGAAAATGGTCGAAATTTTTTTGCCCTGGAACTAACTATGCCAAATTGAAAAACGCATCTAAACAAACTTAGTGCGAGAATCTTATGTGAGGATGAACTTATTAATGTTACCAATAAAAATTATATGTTCTACAATATTATCGTTCATTGGTATTTATTTTATTGGTTTGGCCACCATCTCAATATCGACCCCAACACCAGAGTTTGTAGCTCTCAATCACATGAAGGGCTATCATCGGCGACACTTTGTGTGTATATGTTGCATGAATGCGGCCACTGATGTGCCAGATGGCATGCCTCAACGATATTGTCATTGATGCGAAAAAATTTCATGTACTCACAGCCACAGATTGGCAGCTAGATTAGTGAGTAGAATGAGAGAGGGCACATGCATTTCAACAGTCTCTAGTGGAATGATTTCCTACGGGACTTGGAAAGTTGAAGAAAGTTGGAGGTCGGGCCTACTGCATGAGCAAAGTTCAGGATTTGTGCAGCCTACGTGGAGGAATTGTGATTCTGCTACTGACTCACAGAGAACCAATGTGCAAATTTGCACATAGAGGAACCCATGAGGAGTTCTATCTGTCGTGTTGATTGGAGCATGGAGCCACTTGAGCGTGGAACACAGTGTTGGAATCTGTGTGATGAAACTTTTGAGGCACACTATTTTGGGTTGCATACGATTATTTTAATCAAGAATACCAATACCGGTATGGAGCAGAATTGGTTGTAGTTGTTGCAACGTCTCTTTCTGATGTTGCATTTGACAGATAAACGATTTCTATGATGTACATATTACTGCATCAAGACTTCGATGGGATAATGTGATAGCCGATTCAGATCATACTCCTTCCAAAAAGTAGATTGCACTCAACTAGTTGCCAACATGTAACGCACATGATAATTGCTTAGGATCAAAACAAATTTCATTTTGGATATGTTGATGAAAAAATTTCCTCTTGTTGAGAGATCAACGACAGTTGTGAAGGAGATCGGTAACAAAATCCGACTTGATTCGGATGATATAATTTATTTTTGGGATTTGAAATCTTCCCTAACTGCACCTACAACATGAATTTCTACGTGGCATAAATGTTGGATTTATATATCTTGTAGGTGTTGCGATTATGCATTGTTGGCGCTAGAGTATTGGGATGATGTTCCTGAAATACAACGGTCAGTTGATATTTATGAAGACCTCGTAAAGTATTGCATTGGAGAATATATGCATGCAAATCTCTAGAGAATATGCTCCACTTGATTCGACCTGTGTATAAACTTGGCGAGGGTGAAAGCATCGAATTTTCATACCGTCTAAATCGCGAAAGATTTGCACAAACGGTTCAAGAATGGATTTGGAGGGATTTGAATCTCCATTATTGCAAAAGAAAGAAATGTGAATTGGATATCTGGATCTCCATGTGGCCTACTTGTGAATCGATCCCTCACATTTTCGCTTGGAGTCATGTGTGAATTGTTGGGATTCAGTTGCATCGAGAGACATAGTTTCAGGGTTTTGAATTGAATGGAGAATAGAAATAAGCACCATATGATGAATCTGAAGTCTTCTCTCCATCGAGAAAGGAATATTATACAAGCATTCGAAAGAGAGAGACCAATGGACTACACATTCCACATATTTATCAATGTGACAACGTCTATACGGGGAAATCTTGTTTGCCCAAAATCAACAGTAATTCCACTCCATGATCACAATGAAATGATTGTATTGAGAAAGCTTATGTATGGTTCAATGCACGTCGTGGCCTATGATTGGATTGATCCTCTATTAGACATGGATATGAGTTTTGAACGTCAATGTTCTCACCCACTGGGCCTCCTTTGCTTGAGACTAATAATGTGTTGGCCCTCGACCAAGTTTTGAGGAAATCTTGGTCAGGTTTGACCATTTTTGGACTTCGATGCAGTGATCGAGGAAGGAGGGCCCAGGAGGAGATGAGATCATGGATCTCACTTGTTTTGTGGGCTTTGTGGACCTAGCATGGGGTTCTTAGGGTTTTGTAATGGGTTATGGGATGTCGGCCCATGGGTTTACCCATGATTAGGCCTTTTTGTAAATGTAAAATTATAAATAAGTAACAATGTAATGTAGAAAAGGGGGAGTCGATAGCTTGCAAGGCTAAGTGCAAGTAGTTTTGGGTTGCTTAGTGCAACAGACTATGTTTGTAAGGCTATGTGTTTGATAGAGGAGTTGGCTCTGTGCCTTGACCTGATTTTGGGAAGGTGGATACGGTGCTTAGTGCGCAGATCACATGTCTGGTGCGAAGCTTAGCTATGTGGCTTAGTGCACAGGAGTAGAAGAATGTAAGAGATTGAATTCTAATAAAGAAGAAGAAGCGATTGGTGGACATAACCCCACACTGGGGTGTGTTTTCGTCCTTATACACACTTGCAAACATGAGCTTGAGTTCGGCTCGCTTAGTGTGTCATTGTGATCTAAAAATGAAGAAGACTTGTATTCTTGAAAATATTTGCAAGATTTAATTCATGTGTTCAAATGCAAATGGATCAATTTTGCAAACACAACTTTTATATAAATTACTCATTGGAGATGCATATAAACAGCAGTAAATAACATTGAACAGAAAACACATAACACAGCAAATGATAAAGGAGTTCACCCCTCTCTTGGGCTACATCTCCTGGTCCAGCTTCCAATGGATCTTTTGTATTATTTGCTCAAAGTGCTCAAATATGTGCTTTACAATGCTCAAAATGCCAAATAGGTTCCAATGGCTTCAGAACGTCCAAAAACCCCTAGCTGGGCTTTTTCGGCACCTCGTTTGGCCAAAAATTGAAGAAGATAGGCTTCCTAGAAGTTCCTCTTCAAACTTGTTGTCTCTAGATCGCCAAAATGCACCCTTGTTGCCTCAACCTAGCCCCCACGTGCTTTTATGTGTTAAAACTCAACACCGGGCGCAACCGCACAAATGGTGCAAACTGTAGGACGGTTACGCGCAAGCCCTTAACTGCCAAGGCCCGTGGGCACATGGGCCACCACATGACCACGCGCAAATACAAACAGGGGTTAAGTTTTAAACCACATATATATATAACCGCGGGATTTAAATGTGCGTGCACACAATGGTCACATGACATATATATAACCGCGTGGTTTTAAATATGCGCACACAACAATGGTCATATGATATATATATATATATATATATATATAACCGTGGGTCGGGGCTCAGCCCCGGCCCGGTCCGCGCCCCATTTCAAACTATTTAAAATTCAAATATTTTTAAACTCATATATGTATTAAGAACTACATGTGGGCACGCCGGTTGGGCGGCCCTTCCCAAGGCTATACCCCTACCCGAATGTCGCGGGGTCGAATCCGGCCAATAGCATAAATTTTAAACCACTATCCAGGTGACACGTGGCGGCCATTGATTGGGCCACGTGTCGTCATCCCATTCACCCCAAACAAGCCACAGCATACGCAAACTATCCACACGATTGCCTGCCATGTGTCGTATGGCCCTGCCACGTGTCGTACGGTCTGCCACGTCAGCATCCGTACGGACTGTACAGTCAGGACTTTTTTTTTGCCTATTTGTCATTTTGAACATAACACGATATCTCTCTCTCCCAAAATCCGTTTGAACCCGAATGAGTTGCGTTGGGTTCGTGACGATGAGGCCTACGGTCATGTTCGATTTGAAGTGATTCCGAGCACTTTGAGTTTTGAGCAAAATTTGATCCACTGGATCACACCTCCCCATTGGAAAGCTTTTGGACCTCCAAAAGACTATTTTCAGTCTATCTAAAGATAAGGGTATAGTTCCCTCACCTTTTCAACCTCAATCCACTTGGATTTTCTTGGATTTGTACCTTTAATAACAACTCAAAGATACTCTACATTTCCTCGTTTTGAAGTTCTCATTCTCCTGTCAAGGATTGTGTCTTCATGCAGTTCTGTAAGATATTCTGGGGAGAAATCATCTATAGAAGGAATCTGAACATGTTCTCCTTGATCATCAATCAAAGGAGGCTCATACAA
>ML823827.1:81831-93589 GCA_009831015.1 Picea engelmannii
CATTGAAGAGGAAGTGAATATAGAGCAACCCCAAGGATTTGAGGTTGAAGACAGGAAGTCTCATGTCTGTCGATTGAAGAAATCCTTATACGGATTGAAGCAAGCTCCCAGAGCTTGGTATGGCCTTATAGACAGTTTATTGACGAGCTTGGGCTTTACCAAGAGTAAAGCAGATTCAAATCTCTACTTCAAGATCATGGATAATGAACCAGTAATACTATTATTGTATGTGGATGACTTATTCTTAATTGGAGAAGAAAAGATCATCGTTGAATGTAAACAGAGACTTGTCGTAGAATTTGAAATGAAAGACCTTGGCCTAATGCATTACTTCTTAGATCTTGAGGTATGGCAGAGTCCGGAAAGAATCTTCCTTAACCAGGGGAAGTACACGGTCGAAATCTTAAAGAGATTCGACATGCTAGAATGCAAGTCCATGAATGCACCCATGGAAGCAAAGCTGAAGTTGTTGGTCGATACTTCGTCAGATTTGATAGATGCCACTCTATACAGATAGATTATTGGATCACTAATGTACCTGAAGAACACCAAACCAGACATTTGTTTTGCAGTGAACACCTTGAGTCAGTTTCTGGTAGAGCCCAGACGTGTTCACCTAGTGGCTACAAAACATGTGATGAGGTACCTTAAAGGTACAGTGGATTATGATCTCAGCTATTATGGAGATCATGACTTCACACTGAGTGGATATACTAATGCAGATTGGGCAGGAAGCGTTGCTAATAGAAAAAGCACTTCCAGATGTTGTTTCAGTTTGGGATCAGCTATGATCTCGTGGCAGAGTAGGAAGCAATCCAGTATTTCTCTCAGCACAGCGGAAGCAGAGTACATTGTCGCATATTCTACTAGCTTCGAAGCTATATGGCTTTGAAAGTTGTTGATAGGCCTATTTGATTTGGGGATGAGAGCAATTGCGATTCTATATGACAATCAAAGCTGCATTAAAATGACAGAGAATCATGTGTTCCACGACAGGTCGAAGCACATAGAGATCCGCTATCATTTCATCCGCGACATGGTACAGAGAGGAGCCTTGAAGCTCCAGTACATTAGCACGGATGAACAGGTTGTTGATGTGTTGACTAAGCCTCTATCTCGTGTAAAGTTTGAACACTTTCGAGATAAGATTGGTATTGTTCGAAAGGACCCTCCCTGAAAGGGGGAGTAGATGTATTCCTTGCTTCTGACCTAGTTGTTAGACGTAAAGCAAGATGAGTCATGATTATGACCTCGTTGTTAGACGTAAAGAATGACGATGTGTGATCCTTGCTTCTGACCTCGCTGTTAAACGTAAAGCAAGATGATTCATGCTTCTGACCTCACTGTTAGACATAAAGCATGACGTTGTGTGATCCTTGCTTCTGACCTCGCTATTAGACATAAAGCAAGATGAGTCATGCTTCTGACCTCACTGTTAGACGTAAATCATGACGTCGTGTGATCCTTGCTCCTGACCTCGTTGTTAGACGTAAAGCAAGATGAGTTATGCTTCTGACCTAGTTGTTAGACGTAAAGCATAACGTCATTGATTCCTTGCTTCTAACCTAGTTGTTAGACGTAAAGCAAGATGATTCCTCGCTTCTGACCTCGTTGTTAGACGTAAAGCAAGATGTTGATGTGTTCCTTGCTTATGACCTCGTTGTTAGACGTAAAGCAAGATGAGTCATGCTTCTGACCTAGTTGTTAGATGTAAATCATGACACTATGATTACTCGCTTCTGACCTAGTTGTTAGACGTAAAGTGAGATGATGATATTACTTGTTTCTGACATAGTTGTTAGACATAAAGCAAGATGTGACTGACACTGAGCTACCAGCTTAACTGCTGTGACATTGAGCTAGTGTAGTAATGTGATGTGCCAGCCTAGTGTTGTGATGAGGTATCATTTTTACTGATACATATTTGATGTAGATGATGATAGCATTCTTTCGAGAATGATGATGTTGTTGATGAAGAAAACTTCTGATGACTCGTAAATGTGCTAGACAATGTTTCAAGATGATATTGATGATACTGTCCTCCAGATACCACTGATGATGCAGACCTCTCTCGCCTGATGCTGATGAAGAATACCCTTCTTGTTAAAGGGGAGTGTTGAAATAATGTAACTGCGAAGAGCATTCTTATTATTTTTATTATTGGATTAAATCCCCATTGTGGATTAATCATGTTATTATTATTATTATTGTTATTAGATTAATCCCCATTGTGGATTAATCATGTCGGTAATTGTATAAGGACCAAATCCCCTTTTGCGGATTGGTCATCGGACAATTACAAAGGGCAGAATAAGAAGTCGGCCCCAGCAGTTATTATGGAAGACCCTGAATTAATTAAAGGTGGGTTTACCCACCCAGAGTGAGAGGTCGGCCCTGCCAATTGTGACCTTTCATACATGTCAGTCTTGTATAAATAAAGGCTAGTGCCTCACTTCAAACACACAACTCACTTCCTCATTCTCTTATGAGGCAAGCTGCAATTACCAGTTGGAGAGAGGAGAAGAAGAGTGGCGCATCTCTTGGGGAGGACTTTCTGTATTGATTTGAGTTATCTCTTGAACATTGTATAAGCTATTTATTATAAGGAAGTTTTTGTTGGGTTTTCTTCCCCTAGAGGGTTTCCCGGGATAAATGTTGTGTCTCTTGTGAATGTGTATTTCTTAGTGATCTTGTTCTTATTATGATCTTATCTATTGAAATGCAAAGAACTATAATAATGGCATAAAACATTAACATCCTTATGACTTCGATCTCTTGTTTAGGCATTTGATAAAGACCCAATATTGAAGCTTTCTAGGATGTAAGTTTTATAAGTATTTCTTCTCGTTATTTGGCAGGGGAGGATGTTTGCAAGTACAAAGGTTGGAATAGTGGAACAAGGAACATATGGACATGAGACTGGTAGGGATAATTTTAAGGATGGAAATATATATTAAAATCTAGAAACTTGGGCTAGTATTACTAGTCCTTAATATACAAAATGTGAAATGTTGGGCGATATTTTTGTAAAAATATTCAAATATATAAGTATTTTATATAGTTTCTATAAAATTTTAACGATTTTTAAAGTAAAATAATTTTATTCTATGGAATTTGGGCGAATCATTTTTAGAAAAGAGGGACATTGGCGAATCTTTTTTTGGGAAAAACCATGGAAAATTAGCCCATTTGCGAAATTTAGCCCCTAAAATCATCTATGGAAGACTGGAAGAGGTGTGGCAGGGTATTTTCCATGGTGCACTCACCCTCTTGTCCAATAATTTTTTGGGTAGTTTCCTTAGGGTTCCAGGGTCCTTTCTAGGTTATTCCTGATTTAATTAAGGGTTGTAAACAACGGGTAGTTGCATGAACCCATCCAAGGTTCAGGTTGTCAGTTACATGCTATCTTAGGAACTGGTTTGCACAACTAAGTGGTTGTTCAAAACCAAGGTTCAAGTTTTGAAACCGGACTCTGATACCATTTGTAAGGCCAAAATTACAGAGCCTCATAAAAATAAATAAATACATAAATACATTCTAATCTACTTCTTTAATTACTGCTACTTAGTTTA
The DNA here is from genome assembly GCA_009831015.1 of Picea engelmannii. Lineage (NCBI taxonomy): Eukaryota > Viridiplantae > Streptophyta > Pinopsida > Pinales > Pinaceae > Picea > Picea engelmannii. The sequence goes on from ML823827.1 coordinate 85,404, forward strand.
GAATTTCCTTTCTTGATACTCTTCTACCAGCATAATAATTGGTAGTTTAGAAACAACAGCATACTAATAGCATAATAATTAACATCATAGTAACAATAGCATAATAACAGCACAATAATTAACAGCAATATAATGATAGCAGAAAATGCATAAGGTATTTAACTCAACCTGAAGCTCAGCCTGAAGCTTAGTTGATTTATCCCTTTCCTGGTTGATGATGTTGATTCTACCCAAAGTGAGTATTAACCTCCCATCCAACTAAGAACAACATCTTCGACTCCCTAGCACCATGAATCCTTGCGGTTTCCTAGCCCCTAAGCCCAAAATTACCAACAACAATTGTGTCCCTGTGAGAGTCCTCAAGCCAAATTGTTCACTAAAACTCATTCTTTCATCCTTTCTTCCTCCTCCTTCTTCCCCCAATTTTCCATTCCAAAAACCAAAGATATCCTTCCCCAAGTTTTGTCCCCTCTCCCTTATCCTCCTCCCTCGAATCCCCCTCCCTCCTTCAATTCTCCAACTGCCTTATCCCCCATTAATTCCTCAACCATCTTATCCCTCCCATTAATTACTTAAACTACCAATTTTAATAATATTATATAAAGACTCCATAAATTTATTTTAATAACTAATTAAATTAATATTTATCAATCGTGATAATTAAACAATTAATTAGGGTTGTTACAACCTGTAAATGAGGATGTCATCAAAGAAAACCAAGACAAACTTTCCAAGGTAAGGTTTCAATAGTTTATTCATGAGACTTTGAAAGGTGGATGGGGCATTGCAAAGGCCAAAAGGCATGACCAAGAATTCATAATGTCCTTCATGAGTTCTGAAAGCAACAACCAAACCATGACAAAGATGGCCCTAACAAACAGTTCCCCGAAAACCAGTCCAAGACACAAGAAAAGAAGGGTCACGGGAAGACAAAGAAGGACACCGAAAAATGGTGTGATTTCCACAAAATCCCCTGGCACAACACCGATGAATGTCGTTCAAAACAGTCATTGGTGGCCGAGATCAAAGACAAGGAGCCGAACCTTGATTCAAAATCTGATTCTGAAAATACTGGTAAAGGACAGATCATTGACGCAGATCCCACTGCTATTATCGCGACCGCAGCAATTCAACCAGAAGAACCAACAAAACCTTAAGAGGGGGAGCGCCTTTTTCATTCACAGATGTGGGTGAAGGGGACCCTACTGCATTTTATTGTTGATAGCGGAAGCCAAAAGAACCTCATCTCAGCAGAGGTCATCAAACAGTTGGGATTGTCGACAACACCACACCCGCAACCATAAAACATCGGGTGGCTTCGGCAAGGACAAGATCTCTGTGTCAACCAACAGTGTCGATTGTCATAAGGCATCCAACCCTTCAAGGATAAGGTATTATGTGATGTTGCCCCACTGGATGTCTGTGATGTTCTCTTGGGCCAACCATATATGTGGAGACGCCATGTTGTTTATGAGTCTCGACCCCGTAGTGTCCTTGTTACTTTAGGGGGTCATCTCTAAAGAATACCAGAGGTAGTTCCAACTAATGTTCCACCTAAAAAGTTCCTCAAGGTAGTATCTCATACTGCAAAATTCAGCTTCTTCACAATTTGTTCAAAAGGAGAACAAAAGGACATTGCAACCACTACAGCCTTGCCCCAAGCACCTTCTATCCAACAGAAGCAGGTCGACAAGGCTGCAGCAAAGTGCAAAGATTCCTTCTGCACATTGTCCTCTCATGTATCTCGACTTGTTGAGCAGCCTCAACCGCAACAAGTTCGTGACAGATTTCCACAAACTGAGCAGCGCGATGTCTCCAACAAGACAAGCAGCTCACCAAGATGCAGATTCAACAAATGTTTTTCCCTCTCCCCCGGGAACTCAACGCAATGGATACCATTGCTTCCTAAGGAGGGAGAATTGATCCAGGTGGATATCGGTGGCCACCCAGCTTTTCCAAATGGCTCAAAACGGCTTTCTGGCAATTTTGGCAATTTACTACTTTTAGCAAGTTTTAACTTCCGGGGCCATTTTGAGGGCCCAAATGAAGGTTTTTCGAGATCGAGGTTCTCAATGATAGTTGAATGCATGATTGAGCCCCCAAAATGAATCTCCTTGATTATACCTTTCCAACGAGCTATCACACGCCTAAAACGGAGATCGTATGCAAAAGTTACGGCCCCGGGAAGTTGATGTACTCACTTACCCAAACGGGGCCCACATGACTTTTGGCGCTTCATCTCCCAGGGTTAGGTTTTGGATGTCTGGGGTTTTTAGCATTCCTTCTTATTGTAAAAAGGCCTTCAGAGCCTCATTTTAATCATTTTCTTGCGAATGCGAGTAGCCGTCACATCTCTTCTCGGAGATAAGCTGCCACCATTCTAGCGAATCTTTCACTCTGTATTTTTACAGTCTCTGTACATTTCTTTCAGTAATAGAAATCATGTATTACTGTATATTTGTGTTTATGGTTGCATCTATGATACATTTATTTTATATTATTGAACATCTGCGATATCTCTGCGCATTTCTTTATTATATCTCCAATCTCATTTCGTGCCGAAAATAATCCGGATCAGTGGTATCAGAGCAGGCTGCTCTTGATCGTTTTTCAGTGCATGTCCCCGACGAGGTCCGAGTATAGCAAGTTGGGTCTCGATATTGTCTCTCTTGAATACAATATCTCTCGCACACCCAAGAAACCCTCAATGGCGGAAGAAAAGAAAAACGACGGAGCAGACGATCCTATCAATCTGTTGCTTGACCAAGCTCTCACGCGACAGAGGGACGAAATGATGGAGAATTTTGCCCACATCCTTCAACGCCTGTCGATAGCATCAGAAGCATCTTCATCAAGTGGCCACTTTGGAGGCACCTCGCCTTTCAAGGTACAAGTTAACTTTGATATTCTTGTATTTGAAGGACAGATAGATGCAGAAGCCCTAGAAAAATAGTTAACTCTGCTAGAAGGTTATTTCCCTGTTCACAATTTTTCCGACAAAGAAAAGATCACCTTCGCACTCCTTAAAGCTCTCACTCATGTCAAACATTGGTGGGAAACTTACTGGGAGCAAAGTTCCACGGAGGAGTCTAGAACATATGGGGACGATCCCACTTGGGATTTTTTTGTGAATGCGGTAAAGGAACAGTATTACCCTGTTGGCAACTATGAGGACCAGTACATGAGATGGACCACACTACGACAAGAGAGGGGCCAAGCAATTCCAGAGTTCACCAATACCTTCCATACCTTGCGCACCAATCTGGGTATCAAAGACTCCGACGACATTTGGTTCTGAAATATCGTGGGGCTCTACACAGATACATCCAGAATAAATGGATTTCCTGGACATCTCATCACTCGGTGCTGCTTATCGATATGCTGTTAAAATTGAGCAGAAATTTAAGCACTAGAACAAACGGGAATTTAGGTCTGCAAATCCACAACAACCAAAGCATGACAAAGATGGCCCTAACAAACAGTTTCTTGAAAACCAGTCCAAGACACAAGAAAAGAAGGGTCACGAGAAGACAAAGAAGGACACCGGAAAATGGTGTGATTTCCACAAAAGCCCCTGGCACAACACCGATGAATGTCGTTCAAAATAGTCATTTGTGGATGAGATCAAATACAAGGATCCGAACCTTGATTTAGAATCTGATTCTGAAAATACTGGTAAAGGACAGATCATTGACACAGATCCCACTGCTATTATCACGACCGCAGCAATTCAACCAAAAGAACCAACAGATCCTGAAGAGGGGCAGCGCCTTTTTCATTCACAGATGTGGGTGAAGGGGACCCCGCTGCATTTTATTGTTGATAGCGGAAGCCAAAAGAACCTCATCTCAGCAGAGGTCGTCAAACAGTTGGGATTGTCGACAACACCACACCCGCAGCCATACAACATCGGGTGTCTTCGACAAGGACGGGATCTCTGTGTCAACCAACAGTGAGGATTGTCATACGGCATACAACCCTTCAAGGATGAGGTATTATGTGATGTTGCCCCACTGGATGTCTGTGATGTTCTTTTGGGCCAACCATATATGTGGAGACGCCATGCTGTTTATGAGTCTCGACCCTGTAGTGTCATTATTACTTTGGGGGGTCATCTCTAACGAATACCAAAGGTAGTTTCGACTAATGTTCCACCTAAAAAGTGTCGCAAGGTAGTATCTCATACTGCAAAATTTAGCTTCTTCACAATCTGTTCAAAAGGAGAACAAAAGAACACTGCAACCACTACAGCCTTGCCCCAAGCACCTTCTATCCAACAGAAGCAGGTCGACAAGGCTGCAGCAAAGTGCAAAGATTCATTCTGCACATCGTCCTCTAATGTATCTCGACTTGTTGAGTAGCCTCAACTGCAACAGTTTTGTGACAGATTTCCACAAACAGAGCAGCGCGATGTCTCCAGCAAGACAAGCAGATCACCAAGATGCAGATTCAACAAATGTTTTTACCTCTCCCCCGGGAACTCAACGAAATGGAGACCATTGCTTCCTAAGGAGGGAGGATTGATCCAGGTGGATATCGGTGGCCACCCACCTTTTCCAAATGGCTCAAAACAGCTTTCTGGCAATTTTGGCAATTTACTATTTTTAGAAGGTTTTAACTTCCGGGGCCATTTTCAGGGCCCAAATGAAGGTTTTTCGAGATTGAGGTTCTCAATGATATCCAAAGTCATGATCCAGCCCCCAAAATGAATCTCCTCGACGATACCTTTCCAACGAGCTATCACACGCCTAAAACAGAGATCGTATGCAAACGTTACGACCCCGGGAAGTTGATGTACTCACTTACCCAAACGGGGCCCACATGACTTTTGGCGCTTCATCTCCCAGGGTTAGGTTTTTGGATGTCTGGGGTTTTTGGCATTCCTTCTTATTGTAAAAATTCCTTCAGAGCCTCATTGTAATCATCTTCTTGCGAATGCGAGTAGCCGTCACATCTCTTCTCAGAGATAAGTTGCCACCATTCTAGCGAATCTTTCACTCTATATTTTTACAGTCTCTGTACATTTCTTTCATTAATAGAAATCGTGTATTACTATATATTTGTGTTTATGGTTGCATCTATGATACATTTCTGTTATATTATTGAACATCTGCGATATCTCTGTGCATTTCTTTATTATATCTCCAATCTCATTTCGTGCCGAAAATAATCTGGATCAGTGGTATCAGAGCAGGCTGCTCTTGATCATTTTGCAGTGCATGTCCCCGACGAGGTCCGAGTATAGAAATTTGGGTCTCGAGCTTGTCTCTCTTGAAGACAATTGCTCTCGCACACCCAAGAAACCCTCAATGGCGGTAGAAAAGAAAAACGACGGAGCAGACGATCCTATCAATCTGTTGCTTGACCAAGCTCTCACGCGACAGAGGGACGAAATGATGGAGAATTTTGCCCACATCCTTCAACGCCTGCCGATAGCATCAGGCGCATCTTCATCAAGAGGCCACTTTGGAGGCACCTCGCCTTTCAAGGTACAATTTAACTTTGGTATTCCTGTATTTGAAGGACATATAGATGCAGAAGCCCTAGAAAACTGGTTAACTCTACTAGAAGGTTATTTCTCTGTTCACAATTTTTCCGACAAAGAAAAGATCACCTTCGCACTCCTTAAAGCTCTCACTCATGTCAAACATTGGTGGGAAACTTACTGGGAGAAAAGTTCCACGGAGGAGTCTAGAATATATGGGGCCCATCCCACTTGGGATTTTTTTGTGGATGCGGTAAAGGAACACTATTACCCTGTTGGCAACTATGAGGACCAGTACATGAGATGGACCACACTGCGGCAAGAGAGGGGCCAAGCAGTTCCAGAGTTCACCAATACCTTCCATACCTTGTGAACCAAGCTGGGTATCAAAGACTCTGAGCGACATTTGGTTCTGAAATATCGTGGGGCTCTACATAGATACATCCAGACTGAAATGGATTTCCTGGACATCTCATCACTCGGTGTTTCCTATCGATATGCTGTTAAAATTGAGCAGAAATTTAAGCACCAGAACAAACGGGAGTTCGGGTCTGCAAATCTACAACAACCAAAGCATGACAAAGATGGCCCTAATAAACAGTTCCCCGAAAACCAATCCAAGACACAAGAAAAGAAGGGTCACGGGAAGACAAAGAAGGACACCGAAAAAGTGTGTGATTTCCACAAAAGCCCCAGGCACAACACTGATGAATGTCGTTCAAAACAGTCATTGGTGGCCGAGATCAAAGACAAGGAGCCGAACCTTGATTCAGAATCTGATTCTGAAAATACTAGTAAAGGACAGATCATTGACACAAATCCCACTACTATTATCGCGACCACAGCAATTCAACCAGAAGAACCAACAGATCCTGAGGAGGGGGAGCGCCTTTTTCATTCACAAATGTGGGTGAAGGGGACCCCGCTGCATTTTATTGTTGATAGCGGAAGCCAAAAGAACCTCATCTCAGCAGAGATCGTCAAACAGTTGGGATTGTCGACAACACCACACCCGCAGCCATACAACATCGGGTGGCTTCGGAAAGGACGAGATCTCCGTGTCAACCAACAGTGTCGATTGTCATACGGCATCCAACCATTCAAGGATGAGGTATTATGTGATGTTGCCCCACTGGATGTCTGTGATGTTCTCTTGGGCCAACCATATATGTGGAGACGACATGATGTTTATCAGTCTCGACCCCGTAGTGTCATTGTTACTTTGGGGGGTCATTTCTACAGAATACCAGAGGTAGTTCAAACTAATGTTCCACCTAAAAAGTGCCGCAAGGTAGTATCTCATACTGCAAAATTCAACTTCTTCACAATCTGTTCAAAAGGAGAACAAAAGGAAACTACAACCACTACAGCCTTGCCCTAAGCACCTTCTATCCAATAGAAGCAGGTCGACAAGGCTGCAGCAAAGTGAAAATATTCCTTCTGCACATCGTCCTCTCATGTATCTCGACTTGTTGAGCAGCCTCAACCGCAACAGGTTCGTGACAGATTTCCACAAACTGAGCAGCGCGATGTCTCCAACAAGACAAGCAGCTCACCAAGATGCAGATTCAACAAATGCTTTTCCCTCTCCCCCGGGAACTCAATGAAATGGAGACCATTGCTTCCTAAGGAGGGAGGATTGATCCAGGTGGATATCGGTGGCCACCCACCTTTTCCAAATGGCTCAAAACGGATTTCTGGCAGTTTTGGCAATTTACTATTTTTAGCAGGTTTTAACTTCTGGGGCCATTTTGAGGGCCCAAATGAAGGTTTTTAGAGATCAAGGTTCTCAATGATATCCAAATGCATGATTGAGCCCCCAAAATAAATCTCCTCGACGATACCTTTCCAACGAGTTATCACACGCCTAAAACGGAGATCGTATGCAAAAGTTACGACCCCGGGAAGTTGATGTACTCACTTACCCAAACGGGGCCCACACGACTTTTGGCGCTTCATCTCCCAGGGTTAGGTTTTTAGATGTCTGGGGTTTTTGGCATTCCTTCTTATTGTAAAAATGCCTTCAGAGCGTCATTGTAATCATCTTCTTGCGAATGCGACTAGCCGTCACATCTCTTCTCAGAGATAAGCTGCTACCATTCTAGCGAGTCTTTCACTCTGTATTTTTACAGTCTCTGTACATTTCTTTCATTAATAGAAATCGTGTATTACTATATATTTGTGTTTATGGTTGCATCTATGATACATTTTTTTTATATTATTGAACATCTGCGATATCTCTGCGCATTTCTTTATTATATCTCCAATCTCATTTCGTGCCAAAAATAATCTGGATCAGTGGTATCAGAGCAGGCTACTCTTGATCGTTTTTCAGTGCATGTCCCCGACGAGGTCTAAGTATAGAAAGTTGGGTCTCGAGCTTGTCTCTCTTGAAGACAATCTCTCTCGCATACCCAAGAAACCCTCAATGGCGGAAGAAAAAAAAACGACGGAGCAGACGATCCTATCAATCTGTTGCTTGAGCAAGCTCTCATGCAACAAAGGGACGAAAAGATGGAGAATTCTGCCCACATCCTTCAACGCCTACCGATAGCATTAGGCGCATCTTCATCAAGCGGCCACTTTGGAGGCACCTCGCCTTTCAAGGTACAAGTTAACTTTGATATTCCTGTATTTGAAGGACAGATAGATGCAGAAGCCCTAGAAAAATGGTTAACTCTGCTAGAAGGTTATTTCTCTG